>PITA01024061.1:8423-27062 GCA_004023965.1 Spilogale gracilis
TGTTCCCATTCCACGTGCTGCTCGAGTAAGTGCAACCCAGAAGGAGCAAGAAACGGGCAGTCTTCTTCACAGGTTCATTGGCACTCAGCCTTCACACCAGCCCCTTTTTTCTCCTGCCCTCAGAGGTCAGAGAAGACTTTTCTGAAGGAGACTTCTATAGCTTCCATGACCCAGACCCCCCCTCCAGTGAGAGGTCTGTAATGAAGTGGCTGAGTCAGAGCAGCAGAGGGACCAGAGTTTCACGTGTCCCCCTCACTCCCTTCAGTGATTCCCTTGTTGCTCTAAACACCTGAGACAGGTGAGGCTACGGTTTTCTGTGATGAGAAGCAGAGGGTGACCCCTGCCTCCAAGAACTGGCTGGCCAGGGGCTCCATCCTACATACTTGCCTCCAGCCAGCTGTCCATCCTGGAGAACCCGACTCCCATCTCGAGCCTGCTTTTGGGGCATCATTCTGTTAGACAGTATGCCCCTTTCAAATCACAGGGTAATGTATAAATGAGTTCTCCGTGTGTGTTTCTTCAGGTGTTTCTTTTTCATGGCAGTGTTTGCTTATGTTCAGTTAGGGCTGGGGTCACGAGTGACCTCACACCTGCGGTGGCTTCTCACCCTTTTATTTTATTTCCTCAGAAAACACTTTGATTCATTTTGATTTTCAGTTTTAGCCCATGGTCTTGTTTTTCATTCTCTCTTTCTCTCCTTAACCTCCATGCTTCCACTCTCTAACCCTCTGGCCCTTTCTTTCCTTGCCATCTCCTCATTAAAAAAAAAAAAAAAAAGGCATCTTTAACTGTAATGATCCCTACAAGGAGCATAATGGCTAACACACACACCTTGCTGTGGATTTCTCTTTTGCCTTGAGACTAAAGAGCTGGGGGGCTACTCTCCTTCATCAGTGGAGTGAGCTCTGGTGGCAAGAGGGCATCCCAAGACCCGGATTCTTTTTTTTTTAAATATTTTATTTATTTATTTGAGAGAGAGTGAGTGAGTGAGAGAGAACAGGAGAGGGGAGAAGGTCAGAGGGGGAAGCAGACTCTCCTCAGAGCTGGGAGCCCGTTGTGGGACTCCATCCTGGGACTCCAGGATCATGACCTGAGCTGAAGGCAGTGGTTTAACCAACTGAGCCACCCAGGCATCCCAAGACCCGGATTCTTTCACGTAGTAGTTGTGTGATTAGAGGTAAGTCAATCTCTCTCTATTTTTTCATCTTTAAAAAGAGATGCTCCTTGCCCTGTCTTCTTTGCAGAGTTTTTGCAAAGATCAAATAAGGAAATGCTCTTGAATTCTTTGTAAAGTCTAAATTGCTATGTAAATGTTTCATTAATGCAATCCTTCTGCAAATCTGGTCACCCCTACTGGAAGGTGCTAATTATACTGCAGGAGGATCTGATTGTCCTTCGTGGCACCTGGCCAAAGAACAGCAGCTTCTAGGCAATGCCTGTCCCAAGTCATGCTCACTTATCTGGATCCTCTTCAGCATTCCCAAGAATGCTGCCTGATTTCCTGGCATTAACCACAACCCAGGCACTCGGGCAGGGGAAGCTGGTGGGGCACCTTCCATCAAGGCCATGCCATCACCATCATCAGCATGCCTCCCACAGTACTCAGAGACGTCTATCTTTGCTATCCGCAATCTTCCTTAGGGGCAGCTCAGAAATCTCCAGATCTCTCCCAGCCAATTGTAGACAAAATCGCCAAAGAAAAATGTGCTTCCAGTGTAGGGATTTCTGTTTTGACAACCTTGTATTTATATCTCAATTAAAACTTCTCTACTGCAGCCTCTGTTTCCTACTGGATATTAAAGACAATTGGTGCTCTAGTTTAATAAAATGATAAATTGTGTCTGATCTGTGGTATACTGCTTGGGACCACTTCCCTCAGAACCTCCTCCATGCTTCTGTTTTAAAAAATGATTTGCGTTGAATAGTCAACGGATATTAACATTACATGTTAGGAAATGACACCTAAAATCTCAAATATCACACAATACAACCCATTCATCTTTTCAATACAGCATTCCTCATCAACTGTAGAAATCTGGTTTCTGAGAATCCCCAGGGTAGAATTTGTTGTTGGGGAAAAAAGATCATGCAAGGGAAAAAGAAAAAAATAATAAAACAGACTAGTAGGACTAAGGCATGTGCAAACCTTAAAATATTCTTACAAATCTAGTTCGATCAATTTCAACAAAACAATAAAGGCAGCACATTCCATAAGGCAAAATCAATGAGATGATGAAGTTTTCACTGTTTGAAATTCATGATGCTGTGTAGAGTGTTTCACCTCTCTCTCCAAACAGGATTTGGCAGGTGGGTACAAAAGTATTGCTGAGCAGGAGGAAGGGCAGGACTTCCTACAGGCTAGGCCATGAGAGGTGAGAATGGGATAGAATGCAAGCTGGTTGTCTTTTACCTCCAGCCAGGCTGCATGAGCCCAGGGAGCAAACACCAAAATGATGCCCCAAAGTGCTCATGGGAAAGCAGGGAAGTAGATCCCAAACAGATCAATCAATGTCATGGGCCTGTGGGGTGGAGAATAAGGGTGAATTATCAAAGCTGAGGCTTAGAGCCCAATAAGAGCTTTAGGAAGGAGAGAAAGAAGCAAGAACAGCAATGGTCATAAAATCACAAGGCATTATCTCCTGTGCTGGTTTTGCATATTCTGGATACACCATCGTGTGATCGGGTCCATCCAAATGTCAGAGTCACACCGAGGCTGCCCTTGGACCTCCTGCAAAGGTATGAAACCAACTGCAAAACAAGTATGATTTGGGCTGTTCCTGCGTGCAGACTCAAAGAAGTTTAAGTCTTGGGAGGGGAGGGCGTGCCTCTCAAGGAAGGAAATGGGGCAGTGAGTTTCTGACAATGGACCAAAACATCCCTCCAAAGTCTATTCCTCTTGCCCTACACCCTGTAATCAGCAGCTACTTTGTAGGTAACATCAGGGCTGTCAGTATCCCAAACTCCCAACCTCCCCAGGAACAAAACTCACACTTCCCTCTAATCACTTATTATAATCCCTTTTCAGAAATCTCTTTCCATTCTCACTTTTCCTGCTGTTACATTATACAGCCTTTCTTTAATAAACAGCCTCAATATTTTCAACATCTCAGCAAATTTTGTTGCAATTTGTTCATATCTATGACTTAAGAACCAAGTTTCCTGCTAGTCCTAATCTGTTCTTGTCTCAATTTGCTACGAAGTTCCTTGTTTATTATCAGTCTGTTTATTTTCTTCCTCAACAAATTCAAAGCTAGAGAATTCAGTTAAGTGTGGTGTGTAAACAATGAATCTTGGAACACTGAAAAAATAAAATAATTTTTTTAAATTTTTCTAAAAAAGGGGCGCCTGGGTGGCTCAGTCATTAATGGTCTGCCTTCAGCTCAGGTTATGATCCTGGAGTTCCAGGATTGAGCCCCACATCGAGCTCCCTGCTCGGCAGGAAGTCTGCTTCTTCCTCTTTCACTCCCCTTGCTTGTGTTCCCTCTCTAGCTGTGTTTCTCTCTGTCAAATAAATAAATAAAGTCTTCAAAAAAAATTTTTTTTCTAAAAAAAAAAGAGAATCTTTTTGGATCTATTAGACAACTCCCTGATAATTCAGGATAAAGGCAGTTTTTTAATGCACCTTGTCTGAGGTTTTTACCATAGAAGTTCTAAATATTCAAACTAATCTTCAATGAACAAAATATCTGGCTTTAGAGACATGCCATCTTCTAGCAAAACACGACACCCATCTGTATTAGTTAGCTCATGATGCTATAACAAATACTGTTGACTAGTGGCTTAGAATGGCAGAAATTTATTTTCTCTCAGTTACAATGACTGGAAATTCAAGATCAAAGTGCCAACCTGGTAAGTTTCTGTGGAGAATGTCCTCCCTAATTTGCAGGCAGCTCCTTTCTCTATATGTTCTCAAATGGCAAAGAAAGAGAGTGAGCAAGTTCTCTGGTGTATCTCCTCCTCCTCCTCTTCCTTCTTCCTCTTCTTCTTTTTAAAGATTTATTTATTTATCTTTAAGAGTAAGAAAGCACAGTGGGGAGGGGTAGAGGAAGAGAGAAACTCAAGCAGGCTACATGCTCTGTGGGGAGCCCCAAATGGGGATTCCATCTCAGGACCCTTAGAGCAGACCAGAGCTGAAACCAAGAGTTGGATTTTAAGTAATTGAAATACCCAGGCACCCCTCTGGTATATCTTCTTTTAAGGACTCTAATCATATCCTGAAGGCCCCACCTTCATGAGCTCATCTAAATCTGATTATCTCCCCAATGCATTTCCAAATACCATCACATTAGGGCTTAGAGCTCCAACATAGGAATTTTGAGAGACAGAATTCAGTTTATAGCACCATCCAAAGAGCAGATGGGGTACATTCCCAAGATTCCAACAGAACTTCCCATACACTTTCCACACCAAACCAAGAGCAGTATGTGGCACATAGTAATTGTTCAATAATACTTATTGAACAAACTGAAAAATGATCAGATGTCTAGACCTATCCTAATACCATGGTGTTCCATAGCAAGAATCAGTATGCATTCATTCAGCAAATAGATTATTGAGTTAATACTTAGTACCCACAAACTCTAGCATTGGAGACCAACCCTGAACTGTAATTTATTAACTGGGTGGATCTCACTACCTGCGGCCAAACTTCCTTCCTGCTCACTGTTTGTTCACTGGATTCTTATTTTCATTGTAGAGCCTTTGGTGGTTATCTGCCCCTGCAAGGAAGACCGATGGGGTAGCGTTTGAATGAAGCAGAGCTGGATTCTAATGCCACAGCAACCGTTTTATATTTGGGTGAAAATGGCCTATTGCTGAATATCCTTAGTAACCATAATCTCCCTGAAGGTGCAAATGCCTTCAAAGGAAGACAGTTAGAATTACATTATTTTAAATAAATTATATTTGATCAGTTTGAAGGAACCTCTCAATACAGGTCTATTCTCTTCTGATAGTGGGCAACTTCCATTTTCTACAAATCCTATTTCTTCTGTGAAAGTTTTCTCTCTAAAATTGTGTTCAGGCTTGGTGACATGGGTAATCCCAGTCCTCTTCCCTCTTGAAGAGGACCTAGATTTGTTCTGCCTGATCCTTATTCCCACTGCCTCAGTAGCTCTTAAGGGAAGGCATGTATCCCAAGCTCAGCCAATCAGCCTTTCTCTTATGACTCTGCTGAAAAGAAAGTGAAGACAAACTTTTTTTTTGTTTTTTAGATTTTATCTATTTATTTGAGAGAGAGAGAGAGAGAGAGAGAACAAGCAGAGAGGAGGGACAGAGAAAGAGGCTGAGCAGGGAGCCCTAATGCAGGACACTGAGATCATGACCTGAGCGAAAGGCAGCTGCTTAACCAACTGAGCCACCCAGGTGCCCCGACAAAAGAATCTTTTAAAAGCATATTCATTCCAGCAGTGACACCTTTAACAGTCACTAAATTTTATCTTGTTTCTTACCTCATTTCCCAGTCTGATTCTCTGGTCTTCCTTTCAATGATGAGAACTCCCCAGTGCCTTTCTAATACATGATTAAGTTAGCCACAGTTAGAGTCTCTTGTTTGCAACCACAAAATGCTAACTAAAATTCTATTTTTAAAAAGTTAAAAAAAAATCATTTAAGGGCATACAAGTAGCCAAATACAGAGAAATGATTATCTTGTTTGTAGGTAGAAGGATTTGATATTGTAATGATAAGAATTTTTTCTATAAAATCAACATGATAGTAATTAAGCCACCAAAAAGACTTGTTCCCAATTAAAACTGAAAAAAGTAAAAAAAAAAAAAGAAAAAAGTAACTACTAGATATTGAAAGGCATTATTATACCCCAAGTTATCAATACCGCAGCACTGGTTTAGTTAATTAAGGATACATTGGTAGCTATTTTGGGGGAACAATGCTTCATATATCAAAATAAATTCTAGAGAGATGTAAGATGTAAGTATGAAAAATAATCATAAAAATTTTATGAGAAAATAATATATTAATGGACTTACATTCTTAGAGTGGGAAAGCCTTTTCAAGTATGAACGAAAAATTAAAAGTCATAAGGGAAAAGAATTAATTTGACTAAATATGTTTAAAAAGATCTCTATGGAACAAAAATACTAAACCACCACATGACCCTTCAACGGACTGATTTCCAGTTTTCCCCACTTTATCGCATCACTAGCAATTCACCATGTAATCACTTTAATCATTTCTTTTTTAAAATTATAGGAAATTCTACATCAGTACTTGGTTATACAATATTGATCCAGATTCAGAAATCTGACGCTCACCTTGAACTGAAACATATGCATTATTGAAATATGTATGAAATAATGAAGATAGTGTTTATATATCAAGGTAAGTGCTTTACGTTTATTGCCCCGTTTAAGCTTAAGAAATTTATAAAATAAGTTATACTATTATATCCATGTTACAGATGAAAAAATTGAGAATTGAAGAAGTTAAATCACTGATATAGTTATTAAAATGACAGAGTGAAGACTTGAACTCAGATCTACCTATGAACTGAATGTATTCGTAATAGATTTATTGTACCATTGTTGATGCAATGGAGATATGACGCATCTCTGTTTGGAAGGCTTTGTAAGCATAAGACCAGATGTTTCCTATTGTTCTCCCAGTCTGAATAAAAAGCAAGCTTCACTACACACAAACACCTATTCATTTCATTCAAAAACCTTTACTGAGTACCTAGTATGGGTCAAATGTAAGTTGCTGTAGCAGTTAATAGCCCATCAGTGAATGAATCAGTGTCTGCTCTTAGGGGAAGAAATGAACAGTCCAAAACAAACACATAATATGCTAGATGGCAATAAATGCTATGAAAAAAAGCAATTAAGGAGAATTGAGAGTGATGGAGAGCAGAGAGATTTATTATCATGGATGATCAGGGAAAACTTCTCTATTAAGGGGACATTTGAGCAGATACTTGAGGCATTAGGGAGCCAACAGATACTTAAGAACAGAGTAATGAGCATGAGAATTTCAAGTGCAAAAGCATGGGCACACTGAGCATGTTGGAGGAACCCCATGGAGAGCAGTGTGACTGGAGTGAGCCAGGGTCAGTGGGGTAGGCAATGAGGTCAGGGATACAGTAGGGGTAGACCGCCTGGGGAAACTGTCCATCTGCCATGTTAACAAACAATCCCCTTTAGTGGCAGTGTCTGTGAGACAGCACTAGGCTAACTTTGAAGCAGAAGAACATTTTATACCCTCATGTCTTGGAAGAGAGCTACATCATGATCTGATGGCAGAACTGAGCCGCCTTCCCTGCTGTACCCAACTGGAAAGACATATTATGCCCTTAGAAAATGGAAAGCCTTCAGAAAATGGAAAGCCAGGAGATGGTTATGATTAACTTACACATCTGCTAGGTAATCTCTCCCATTATTGTTTTTATCAAGCAGAGTAGACTAAACAGTTGAAATGATCAATTAGCTTAATTATGACTTGGAGCCATGTTCCCTACCATGAAATGAATTCTTTCCACTTTGACTACGTTATGTGTTTGAGATTTAAGTGGGATAGTGCTATTACCATTTTGGTTTAGAATTACTCTGATCGCCTTCCTTGTGGGCTCCTGCTAAAAAGGCAAAACACTTAACTCTCAAATGTTAACACATTATCAGGAGAAGCGATGCCATGGATTCCATATTTTGTTTTTTAATTCTGTTCACCTATTGTCAGATGTCTTATGAAAGCTTGTGTTTGGAACCCAGCTCTGAGCAAAATCAATGTCAAAAGATGAATTTCACCAAAAAAAAAGAGTAAAGGATTAAGAAGGTATCCTTTAAAAGAGAAGATTGTTTTAACTGCAGTTGAGTTATTGTCCTAAGAAATTATATTCCTAAAGGAGCAAGGATTGACAAAAAAAACCAATATTTTTTCTATAAAAGGCCAAATAGTAGATATTTTAGGCTTTGTGGACTATGTAAGTCTCTTTTATCACTACTCAACTCAGTGTGAAAATAGTATGCAAATGAATAAGTATGGCTTATTCCAATAAAACTTTATTTACAAAAACAGGTGGCAGGCACAGGACATAACTTGCAGACTCCCATTATGGAGCCTCTGTTTTTTTATTTCCACAAGTGCTTAGGAAAACGGGTCAGTAGATAGAAAAGTAGCACAGCTCCTTTCTTTGGTCTGCCTGCTCATGAATATCCAAATGAAGTGTAATTCTCAAAAGAAACCCAATCAAGCTAAAACTAAAATAAATACCAAATAGAAATAATAAGTGGGGCTCAGGGCACAGATTACCTCTGCAGTCTTAGGACGATGCAAAACATGTTGTTGACTAAGCATGGCTAGGCACACCCTCCTTTTGCAGTGGGTCATAGCAACTGTCTTGTTCAGAAAGGTCCCTGGTCAGTCATATGCTTCCTCCCTCCTTTGTTGTGGGTGAAATCTGATGAAGATTTGGGAGCATGGCGAGGACACTTGCCTCAGCCTTCTGACTATCACAGACTCTTCTGTCTAGGATGGGAGGGACTTACTGGCTTTCCCCAGACTCCAGCTGTGGGGACCCTCCTGGCCGTCTTCCCAGACCTGATGTGCCAGCCCTGCTCTGGCATTCCAGAAGTTCTGCACATGACATATGCATATGCAGCATGTTGCCCAGTTCTAAGGCTGGGCCCTAATCACCAGGACGGTGCTCGTTGAGGAAGAAGAAGGAGACAGAGGCAGGACGGCTTCCTATATCTATCTGCTCAACTCAACTCTAAAGCCTTAAAAGGTCAAGGTCATACAATGCATTTCTTTCCCACGTGCTTTAAGTAAAGATGTGTCTACAGAGAGGGTAACTTGATGAATGTGTTGCTTGGAAGGAGATGTCCGAGACCCTGTTACCATTTATCTATTGATCACTTGCAGCATTTTGAGGTCTCACTACTCAGCAGCCCTCGTGGACTTTTTCCTCCTACCTTCTCACATACCACTTCGCACGCCAGCCCGGCAATAAGCCCAGAGGTGAGATGATTTATGTGTTGGAGAATCTCAGAATTTTGCTTTTATGGCCCATAGCAGACAAATGTAGTGATTCAGTAACATGAAATCACATGAGTCCTCATTAACAGTGGTGGAAAAGCCAAAAACAGAAATAGAGAAGAGGTAATAGTCCAGGGGGGCCTTTGAAGGGTACATGCTCCCCTTCACCAATAGTCTCTTTCTTATCTTTTAAGATTACAGTAAACAGATTGTTCTCAGAAAAAGGCATAGTTTACCCCATGTGCTAGAGGACGATGTCTAGAGGACAGCAGACTGTCAGGCCTCTAATTTCACAAATTCCCTTCTCTACGTGGTCCAGGTTAGAGCTGACCAATGAGAGGAACTCATGGGCATTTGGAAAGCAGAAGTAAAGCAGAACCATCATTCTCCAGAAGTGGCTGTAGGCACATGTAGGGGCAGAGAGGAGCTTCCCGGGGGCTTCCAGAGAGTTCCCGAGAACCATCTGCTTTGCAGCAGCAGACTGAGGCTCTTGAAGCTTGTCTAAGATTCCTAAGAATTACCGCAGCTTCCAGGCAAGCTTCTCGGAAGCTACATGCCGAGGCTCTCCTGCCTGAGATCACTAATATCAACGACCTTCACCTCTAGTGACAGTTTCCCTGATTTCTGCATCCCCGGACTGCCCACAGAAACCCTGACTTCTATGTTGAACCCTTACATCCAGACTGAGCCCTGTATCACCACAGGTAAAGAAGGATAGCGTAGGACACAGTTAACAATCCTTAACACTTACTTTCCTTTTGGAAATTCGGGGGTGTTAAGGAGAGCATCCACTGATGAACCAAGTGCTGTTTCACTAAACCCAAGATGTTCTTGATGATGAAACATACAGGTGCCAATAAGAAGGAAACAGGCCCCTGCTATGGAGGTCACCAGGAAGCCCCTCCATAAAGCAGGGAGACCAAACAGCCCTGTCTCTGGGAGAAGTATAAATGAGAAAGGAACACACCTCACAGGAAAGGACTGGGAGACATTGCCAAAGGAAGAGGAAGAAAATCTCCCCGGGGAGCATGTGAACTACAAACTGCTCATGCAGCTTTTGCAGTTCGAATTTCCACCACCAGGGCAGAATGGGACCCCCCCCCCCCCTCACCCCTCCCCCTCCCCCAGCCCCCCACCCCCCGCCAGGCCCCATCTGAACGGAGAAGCAAGAGATCTGGTGTTGCAGTGGCCTCCTTGACTGGCCCAGCAAAGGCGAGCCCTCCCTGGGAGGCTCCACGTTGAGTCCAGGTGCAGAGATGGTTCCAACAACCGGAGGATGAACTCTGAACGCAGAGGCTCAGAACAGAGAGGGAAAAACTACTGTGGGTCTTCGGATTATAAAATATGCCAGCAAGTGACTACAGGCTCGCTGTGTTCTGTGAGTTTCCCACTAGGAAAGAAGTTTGAGAGCACGCCCTTTGGATGGTGATGCAGAGGTAGGCAGTCCATCAGCCCTGAGGGCAGACTGCCCGCTCACAGAGGCTCTGCTCTGACCCCATCTGAGTGTCCGGACCAGCTGGCACGGACCTCACACTCGGGCCACACCCCCTCCACACTCCATCCTGGCTTCTTTCAGCCCCTTCCAGCTCTCCGGACCCACTGAGCCGAGGCGCGCTTCTGAGCTGCAGCTCTCATCGTTCTGTCTACTCTGCTGTCTCGTCAGCCCTTTGTGGGTTAGCTCACTCATGCTTCCCAACTCAGATGAGCATTGCCTCCTGAGGGCAGCTTTCTCGGAACATGTCTGGTCTATGTGTGCCTTCTCTGTGCTTCCATAGCCCCCGAAGCTGCCTAACAGCCCACCAAGGTATGATCCGTACCATTTGCCAAGAGGTAAGCTGAAAATAAAGTGCCTACCACAATGCCTGGCACAGCATGAGGGCTCTGTAAATGTATTTTTTTCTTCTTTTTTTCAAATCTTTAATTTTTTATATTAAAAAAATTTTTTTAAAGATTTATTTGTTTGCAGAGAGAGACAGAGAGAGAGAGAGGGAACACAAGCAAGGGAGTGGGAGAGGGAGAAACAGGCTTCCCACCGAGCAGGGAGCCCAATGCGGGGCTTGATCCCAGGATCCCGGGATCATGACCTGAGCCGAAGGCAGGTGCTTAACGACTGAGCCACCCAGGCACCAACTTCTTCCTTTTTTTAAAAAAAATATTTATTTATTTGACACAGAGAGAGCACAAGCAGGGCATGTGGCAGGCAGCGGAAGAGGGAGAAGCGGGATGATGAGCTGATCCCAGGACCCCCGCATCAAGACCTGAGCTGAGGGGCGCCTGGGTGGCTCAGTTGGTTAAGCAACTGCCTTCGGCTCAGGTCATGATCCCGGAGACCCGGGATCGAGCCCCACATCGGGCTCCCTGCTCGGCAGGAAGCCTGCTTCTCCCTCTCTCACTCCCCCTGCTTGTGTTCCCTCTCTTGCTGTGTTTCTCTCTGTTAAATAAATAAAATCTTTAAAAAAAAAAAGACCTGAGCTGAGGGCAGCCGCTCAACCAACTGAGCCATCCAGGCGCCCCTATAAATGCAATTTCTCTTCTCCCTTTCTTAAGGGCCTTGAGTACTCTGTTCAATTTGGCAAGATGCATTTACTAGAGGATGCCAGCCACAGTGCTGAGGCAACGGGGATGAATAAGACACAGTCCCTGCCCACAAGATGATGATTTAGTGAGAGAAAAGCAAAGAAAATCAGCTATTGAATTCACAAGAGACGGCATCACAGGGACTTTGCTTGTGTGGCTCAGGAAAGGGCACCAAGAAATGGGCATCTGAAGCGCAACTCAGAGACCCAGTTGCCACGACCCTGGTAGTTCAGAAGGGGGAAATTGGTGTGGGAAGACATAGGTGCCCGAGAAGCGATTATAAGGAGTGATGTGATCAGTCCCTCGGCTTGCTGCAACTTTGTATCTGAGAGTCCAGCCCAGGGTCCCCGATGTGGTGGGAAGGAAGGAAGGAGAGAGGGAAGGAGGGGGGAAGGGAGGCTGCTCTGCATTTAATCATGCACTCTTCACTGGCAAACAGAGCCTGCTGGTTAGTAACCCAGCATCTAAGTCAGGAGTGGAGGGAGAAAAAAAAAAGAAAAGAAGGAGGAAAAGGAGGCAGAAACTCTGTGGGGAGGATTTTTTTCCATTTGTTTTTGGTCACTCTTGTGTCATATTCTTGATCTTCCTCTCATTTTTTAATTAACCTAAGATTCCAATGTGCCCGTCAAAACCAGGCAGACAGCCCTTTCTCCCACACCAAAGCAGCAGAGCCGTGTGCGGGTACGTGTTGGTAAATATTTAACAACAGGCTCTCTGGGCGGCAGTGTAAGCGTTCCCCGAGGCAGAGCTCAGGCCGCCGTGGGTCGTGAGTGCTGGCAGAACTGGGAGGAGCGGTGGGGGTCCGCTCTCAGGGGCTGGTACAAACCAGCCCCAGCACCCCGCTCTGCCTGGGAAGAGGCCAGAGGCCAGAGCTGGTAGCTAGAGCACTATGAACACCACGCTGTAGAGGGCTAACTTCTGGAGGCCCCAGGCCGGCTTTCCCTAAGGGGCCACATCTCTGAGCACCCTGGGAGGTCCCATGGTTCAGAGCTTCAGCCCAGGGGGAGGTGGCTTGGACAGAAGACATGGTAAGAATGTAGAGATTCACGGAGGCTCAGCTGCACTTTGGGTGACCTCTGAAGTCCAAAGCTGCAACCCCTTCCCAATGCCAGAGTACTGCACACAGCGGAACACACAGGGGACCTCCTTGAACCTGTGCTGAAGGAATTAAGGTGCTCTGCTGTGCCTAGCAGGTGGCCAAGTCTCCCCTAGGGGAAGAGGAAGCCGAGAGGGAGGGGGATCACAGTACACTATCCAAAATCCCCATAAGCATCCTGGGGCGATGGGAGCATTTAGATGACATGGAGGGTATGGATGGGAATGAGAATAGGGTAGTAGAGAGAGGAGAGTTATTATTAGTAGACGGAGGAGGCTTATTATTAGAAATGGCTAAAGAAGGATGCCTGGGGTGGTTCAGTCCCTTCAGTGTCTGCCTTTGGCCTAGGTCATGACCTCAGGGTCCTGGGATTGAGTCTCCCGTAGGGCTCCTTGCTCAGCAGGGAGCCTGCTGCTCCTTCTGCCTGCTGCTTCCCCTGCTTGTGCTCTCTCTCTTGCTCTCTCTCTCTGACAATTAAATAAATAAAATCTTAAAAAAAAAAAAGGAAAGAAATGGCTAAAGGATACAGGTTCTTGAATTTTTCCCTGTCCTCCTCCTTTTTCTTATCAGCTGGGAGAAAATGGTGAGTGGGCACAGAGGCAGTGGGAGGAAAACAACGAGACTCTTTGTAATAAAACAAACAAGAGGCCATGGTTCACAGGCATAAAGCTGAAATCCCTTTGCTTCCCCAGGCAAACATGGGGCTACCTCACCTCATCCAACCCCCTGCTGCTTATTCTACCCTGGATGTGAGCAGAAAGTTTAGGCAGTTGATAAAAATGTTGAGAGATGGGTCCTCACGAAGACTTGTACACGGATGTTCAAAGCAGTGCTACTTAAAATAGCCAGAAGGTGAAAACAATCCAAATACCCACCAGCTGATTAATGGATAAACAAAATATGGTATACCCAGACAATGGAAAGTGATGAGGCTATAAAAAGAAACGAAGGGCTAATATATATAACCATATGGTTGAATCTTGAAGACATTATGCTAAGTGAAGAAAGCCAGCCACAAAGGACTGTGTATGACCCTGTGATTCCATTCCTAGGAAATGTCAAGAACAGGAAATCTATGAGATAGAAATTAAACTAATAGTCGCCCAGGGCTGAGGGCATGGTCGGGGGAAGAGTAAGGTGGTTGCCAAAGGTACTGGAGTGCTTTGGGGGAGGATGGAGATGCTCTAAGACTGAGGATGTTGATGGTTGTACATGTCCATGAATATACTAAAGACCATTGAATTGTGCACTTTAAATGGGTGAATTATATGTTATATAAATTATATCTCAATAAAGCTGTTTTTTAAAAAGCTGATGGAAGCTGATGTATGATGTATGAAATATGACTGACTCTTGCCTCGATCCCTCCGCCTTAGTACCCCAGTCGTGGCACGGCCTCACTTAGCCAAACCTGCTGAATTATGGGTGTAGGCCTCTTGGAATACTGAATACCGAACAATAAAAACAAATGACGAAGAATATACTTAAGAGATTAAAGGTAAACAGAGTATGCAGCCACTATCTTTCCAATTACCCAGTTCAGACACCCAGGAGTTATCCTTGGCACTTCCTTTTTCCTTGTCCCTACATTGGGTCCATCATCAAATCTGTGCCTAAATACTTCAAATCGCCACTTCTCTCCATCTCCCTAGTCCAAATTATCACCTAAGCAGTCTAAGAACCTCCTACCCATTTCCCTACTTCATTCCTACCCTCTCTGATTTATTCACCATACCACGGAACAAACTTTCTGAAATCCAAATATAATCAAGTCACAATCTCCAATAACTTCCCATGGTCCTTAGAAAAGAGAAAAATCCTTAAGAGTACCTACAAAGTTCTGTGTCACCTCGCCCCAACCTTAGCCTGCTAGCTACATCCTGGAAGAGCCTTCCCCTTGCTTTCACAGCTCCAGTCATACTGGCTTTCTTTTATAGTTCTTCAAAGGAACAACGCTTCCTTATTCCACAGGACCTTTGCATATGCTGTTCTCTTGAGCAGAAAAGCCAATCCCTAAGAGTATGCATGGATCCTTTTTATCCTTCAAATTTTAGTTCAAATATCACTCTGAGAGGATTCCCTAACCACATTACCAGGAGTGCCTGTGTCCCATCCCCTATAGTCAGTCATGCAATCTGTTCATTCCCTTCATAACATTATCACAGTCTGCCATGGGTTGATTATTTATTAATTCTCTACTGAAACACAAGTCTCCTCATCTTGTCCCAGACTTCCTAGTCTCTCCCACACACCCACTGACATCCCATACACAGAACAAAATCTCAGCATAAATTTAAGAAATGTGAAGTTCATCTTTAGCCTCTTCACATGTCATCTTTACCTGTCCTATTCCCCAGGACCCTGTATCTTCTTGCTGCCCGGGTCCTCAAAGCCTATCCCCTAACCTGGCTTGGATTATCCAGACAATCTCAGGAAAAAATGACCTTCAGCCTTTCTTCTGCCCCTGCTCCATCCATGTTGCTGCTGACCTCACCTACACCATAAAAAAAAAAAATCCATATTCGTGCTCCTGGGTGGGTCAGGTGGTTAAGCATCTGACCCTTGATTCTGATTCAGATCGTGCTGTCAGGGTCATGAGATCAAGCCCTGTGCTGGAAGCCTGTTTAAGATTCTCTTTCCCTTTTCCTCTACCCCTCACCCTAGGCCCCCACTTGTAGGCTCGCTCTCTCTTTCTTTTTTTAAACACTTTATTTATTTGAGAGGGGGAGAGAGAGAGAGCAAGCATGTGGGGGGACGGGAAGAGGGTGGGGGAGAAGCAGACTCCCTGTTGAACAGGGAGTCCAATGTGGGGCTCGATCCTAGGACCCTGAGATCATGACTGGAGCCAAAGCCAGACACTAAATTTAGTGAGCCACCCAGACACCCCTGCCTCCATCTCTAAAAAAGAAGAACTCCATATCCAACCTAATTAATCTGCACCAAAGTGAGAACATGGTTATCCCATTAAACAGTAGTAGGAGCGATGTTTCTAGAAAAATATCAGGGATAGAACCCCATCAGCAGAGAGGGCAGAGGCATAGGAGGATATGGCCAAGGTGCTGACAACCCTGCGTCCTCAGCTGTCCTGGAATTCCATCGCCCTTCTCCTTCCTTTAATCCTTCCTCAATCCTTTAATCTATGGCATGAGCAACTCCCAGGTGGGAACAGGGGATGGGGCAGATGAAACCGCAACTATTTGTACTATTTGTACATGGGGGCATTTTAAAGCCTAACCTCTGGATTTGGGGACAACTTATACCACAGTGGTCATAAACATATTTTAATTCAATTTCTCCTGAACTCCATTCCCAAAACTTACCCAGATTGTTAAGATTGTTTCACATCAGGTGTTTTAACGCAAAACTGAAAGAAGAAACCATCATAAGAAACCAACTCCATACCTAAATTACTATAGATCGAAGGACTCCAGATTTTGAACGTTTGCTGGGCCCCGTGTCAGGTCACAAGCTCAGGCTAGGTCCCCCATGCCTGGGTCCTCTGGGCAGAGTTTCCCAAGGTCTCTTCATTTAAGAGCCATTTGGGACACTTGTTACAATGAATTTTCTCAAGCTACTGGCTTCCTGAATTAGAACTTTTATGGGCGGGACCACCTGACTTATAGATTTTTACAAGATTCTGTTCTGTAAAAGATTATGGGGAATCTCCTCCAGGAGAGGTGGTGACTAGTAGAGTAGCATTGGTTTTGTCCATGATAGTAATGCTCCTGTGAAGTCCTCATGGGAGGCCCACTGCTGGAATTTCTACTCCAGCTGCGTGGGGCCCAAGAAAGGAAATCCCTAATAAGGTCCCGGGAATGCTGGTGCTGCTTGTCTGGGCACCCCACTTTGAGAATGACTGCTTTAGAGCAAGCATTTTTGAAAGAATTGTCTGGGTTTGCTGCCCCTACCCCTCTTTTGCCATTCTCTAGTGACCCCACTCCATTTGGGATTTATTCCCTTCCACTTTCCTGAAACTACTACTGTCAAGGTCATCAGTGACCTACTACCTCCACCTTCCTTGGACTATTTGACACGACCGATTTCTCCCTCATCTGTGAAGTGTTTCCTCACCCGATCCCCAGCACACCCCTCTCTCACTCTCCTGATTTCACTTCTATGTCCCAGTCTCTTTGGCCTGGGGACCTCTTTTCTTTATTTATACTCCCTCTCTACAAATTCCAGCCTAATGCTTTAAATGCCATCTATATGCAAATGGTTCTCAAATGCCCACTTCAAGCCTGGCTCTCTCTCTCTTTAGAATTCTATATGAGTTGTATATATTTTCATATTATCTGATGGCTTTTCAACACTTCCACTCATGTCCAGAGAGTGGGCATCTCCAACCTAGTTACAAAATTAGACTCTCATGTCCCTGGCCTACACTCTCTTGCTCCACTCTTCATCTCAGTAAATGGCCACCTCATTCTTTTTCATGTCTTAGGCCAAAATTGTTTGAGTCATTCTTGACTCCTCTCTTTTTATCCCAACTCATACCCAATCTATGAACAATCCTGTTGGCTCACCATCCCTCGCCAGCTTCATTCCCACCACCTGGGCCCAAATGACTCTTCTCTCTTTTCTGGATTCTTGCAACCACCTCCTACCTGGACCCCTGGCTTCTGTTCTTGCTCTGCTTTGGTCTAGCATCCTTGCAGCTGTCAGAGTGATTGTGCAGTATGGAGTCGAAAAAGTCCTTAGGGTGTTGTGCAAAGCCCATGCAATCTGCATATTGTCCTTGTCCCACGTCATCATCGGCCCCACTCCACTCACCTTCGCAGGTGCAGCTGCGCTGGGCTTATTCAGATATGCAGGACACCTCAGAGTCTTAGCACTGGCTATTCCCCCTGCCTGAATGCTTTTCCCTTACATGTCTGCATAGCTCACCACTCTTCTCCTTCCAGTCCTTGCTCAAATGTCATCTTCTCGGGGAAGTCTTCCCTGGCCAGGCTTTTTAAAATTGTTTAACCACCCCACCTCTCATTCCCGTCCTGTCTCATTTTCTTCGGCAGACTCCATATCTGGTATTGAATAACATTTGTTGGGGCACCTGGGTGGCTCAGTTGTTAAGCGACTGCCTTTGGCTCAGGTCTTGATCCCAGAGTCCCTGGATCAAGCCCTGCATCAGGCTTCCTGCTGGGCGGGAAGCCTGCTTCTCCCTCTCTCACTCCCTCTGCTTGTGTTCCCTCTCTAGCTGGGTTTCTCTCTGTCAAATAAATAAATAAATGATCTTTAAAAAGGAGAAAGAAAGAAAGAAAGAAAGAAAGAAAGAAAGAAAGAAAGAAAGAAAGAAAGAGAAAGAAGAGAAAGAAAGGAAAGAAAGAGAGAGAGAGAGAGAAAGAGAGAAAGAAAGAAAGAAAGAAAGAAAGAAAGAAAGAAAGAAAGAAAGAAAGAAAAAGAAAGGAGAAAGAGAGATAGATAGATATTTGTTGAATGCATGAGTGAGATCTGGTTTTGATACTAGGTGCTATATGTATGTTATCTCATTTACCCTAATTTCCCAGCTGAAGAAATTGAGGTTCACATGGTTCTATAATTTGTTTAAGATCAGGACAAACTTCAGGGCAGCCCTGGTTTGTCTGTGGTTTTGAAGGGTGATGCCTTAACTTTCTGACTGACTCTCATTGGACACTGGAATCTGTCCCCAAATGACAGGTCCTTCTCAGTCACAAGGACAGCTGGGACTCAGGTCTATTGGCTCTAGAGCTCCCTGAATTTTCCACAATGCTAGCAAATCCCTACGGTTTCCATGATATTCTGCTGAATATGTTTAGTTAACTAAAAGCAATTCTTTAAAAAAAATTTTTAATTTAAATGCCAGTTAATTAGCATCCATAGTGTAATATTAGTTCCAGGCGTACAATTTAGCCATTCAACAGTTCCATACAACACCTGGTGCTCATCACAAGTGCCCCCCTTAATCCCTATCCTCTATTTCCCCCATCCCCCCACCTACCTCCCCTCTGGTAACCACCAGTGTG
>PITA01024062.1:0-27059 GCA_004023965.1 Spilogale gracilis
ACCTGACTGACCACAAGGTCAGCATACTGATGTTAACATAGAAGGTTATTGTTTAGGGGCAACTGGGTGGCTCAGTTGGTTGAGAGACTGCCTTCAGCTCAGGTCATGATCCCAGAGACCTGGGATCGAGTCCCACATTGGGCTCCCTGCTCAGCAGGAAGCCTGCTTCTCCCTCTCTCACTCCCCCTGCTTGTGTTCCCTCTCTGGCTGTATTTCTCTCTGTCAAATAAATAAAATCTTTAAAAAAAAAAAAAAAAAAAAGGTTATTGTTTAAAACGGATTAATGCAGAAATTTCTGCTTTAATGTCCAATGTGGTAGCTACTGATAGCCATGAGCCACATAAAAAACTACTCAGACTCGGGGCGCCTGGGTGGCTCAGTTGGTTAAGCGACTGCCTTCAGCTCGGGTCACAATCCCGGAGACTCGGGATGGAGCCCCACATCGGGCTCCCTGCTCGGCAGGCAGCCTGCTTCTCCCTCTCTCACTCCCCCTGCTTGTGTTCCCTCTCTGGCTGTGTTTTCTCTCCGTCAAATAAATTAAAAAATCTTTAAAAAAAAAAAGTGGAGGGGCGCCTGGTTGGCTCAGTTGGTTAAGCGACTGCCTCCGGCTCAGGTCATGATCCCTGAGACCCTGGATCGAGTCCCACATCGGGCTCCCTGCTCAGCAGGCAGCCTGCTTCTCCCTCTCTCACTCCCCCTGCTTGTGTTCCCTCTCTGGCTATGTTTCCCTCTGTCAAATAAATAAAATCTTAAAAAACAAAACAAAACAAAACTATTCAGACTCACAAAACCAAAGAGTTTGAGAAGTACTGATCTACAAACACTACAATCTCACGGACCCATTCACAGGACTATTTAGGTATTTTATACAGAACGCCTCATGCCTGAACATCAGGCACTGGACCAAAAATTAAGTAGATCTTAAGTATTCTGTCTCAAAAGTAAACCAAGGAGGGCAGGGGAAAGAGGACACAGAAGAACGGATTAGGAGATAAAGACGGGCAGCGGAGGGGAGGAGGAAGGGCATACGAGGGTGAAGGACAGGACAAGTGGGGTACCCGCTGCCCGCTGGGGACAGTGTGCCTTCCCACACTGGAAACCGCCCGCAGGCCATGCCTGGCAGGAAAGGGCAGCAGGGTGGCCTCGAGTCGGGCAGGGCAGAACCTGCAGCCAGGGAAGGATCTGTCACCAACACCAGCCTCCGGGTAGCCACATACCCAGGCCCTGCTGTAACCAGCAGAGGACACAATCCTATTTTGAATCGCTGGCTCACCGGCTACTGAGTTCCTGGCATTCCAGCACCCACACAACCCAGCCCCCCTCTGGGTCTGGAGGACCGAAAGGCGTCAAGCATGCGAGCAGAGGGAACCCCTTGTCCAGGCTGGTGGCATGAGGGGAGCGAGGGTCCTTACCATGGAGCGTAGAACTCCAGCAGCACAGTGTCCTTATCAGCCACAAAGTTATCAAAGTTCACGTCATTCAGGACCAGGACACCATTTTCTTCCTTGACTTCCAAGTCATCGTCATCCTCCTCCTCTTCCTCCTCCTCCTCCTCTTCATCCTCAATGGCATCTTCTTTATTAGAAGAATCTGAGTGGAAAATATCCAGACTCGTTAGGAAATTGGTGACCTTCCTCCTTAAAAACTTTCCTAGAATCCCAAACCCTCCAAATGTGTCACGAGTCCTGAGTGGCCTCTGAAGGCCACCACAAGCTGGGATGGGGGCATCTCCCCTACCCCAGAAATTCCGCGCCCAGGGTTGCATACTGGGAAGCCACTCAGGAGTTCACTTAAAGGGAGGTCCTGGTTACAAAGATGTTTGCAAACCACAGGTCTAGAAGTTAAAGTCTCAAGGCCCCAGCAGGACCTGAGGGCAGGTGAGGTGCCTCTGTGGACGGGGCCCTGCATGCCTCCTGCCCAGGCTGGGAGAACCCTAACCGTCGGCCCTCCTCCCCGCACTGGGGTCTGATCTGTTCCCCAGCACCACCCTGCTGCCTCACCCCTAGAGCAAGGCTCCTTTATTCACACCGCAGGCCCTGCCCTCTAGGGCGCCTCGTTTTCCTGCCCTCCTTGGTGCTCCAGGGCCTTCCCCAGACCACATTCAGCCTCCTGTGAGCAAATGGCTGGCTGCCTGGCCCCCAAAACAACACCAACGGGAAACAAGGACTCGCACTTGACTTTTCATTCTGGAAGATGAACTACTAATTCCATTTCTGAAAGGGGGTGGCATTTTACCTTATATGCACAAGAACTAGGCCCCGCAGGTTTCACCGTCCTTCAGAGAGACACTGGAGTATGAAGGGACAAGGGGAGGGAATTCAATGACTTAGAGAGTTACCCCAGGGTAACCCCAGGGTAGGATTTTTTAGAAAGATTTACAAAGTCAAAGTGCGTCAAAAATACCCAACAAATCGCAGCTCCGCAGGATGCCGTGCCTGGAAGCGCTCTTCCCTGAGCACCAGAATCTGGGTTCATCTCACTACTGGGTTTCACCTCTCTCCCAGCCTCAGACATGAGGAACGGGGGTGGGGGTGGGGGGGGTGTCTTGCTCCCCAGTTTCTCCCGCTGCGCTCCCAGCAGCCAAGTGCAGCCACAGTCAGATCGTGTCAAGGGACAGTTATTCTTTCCCAAGATGCTTCCCAGGGGATAAAGCAACTCTGCTGGTTCCGTGCTGGGGGCCGAGGATGAAGTCAGCCTTAGGATCCAGGAACCGCAGGGACCTGCCCCACCTTCGCCCTGCCCCTAAAAGAACCCAGGGTTGGCTCCACGGCCGCTGGGATACGCCAGGGAACTGGTCTGGGTGTTGTGGCAGCTTTGTCCCTTTTCGTGAAAATCTACCAAACTGCAAACTACAAAAAGCAAACCAAAAATCCACCAGGAGCTACACTTCACTCAACCACGTTCCTTAACACACCAGCGGTTTCTCCCTGATTTCCATGATTCTCTCTCCAGGTTAACTCTCCAGGTTAGGATAAAGTTCTCCTCCTTTGCAGGGGAAGAAAGGCCAATCTGGGCAGTACAAATAAGTGGTCTCCATGTTTCCCAGGGCCACGGTTCCCCAACACCTGCTCCTCCGCCAGACGCCCCTTTCCACAGCAAACTCTAGGGGAGGACAGGCCTGCAGAGGCCCAGGGCCCGCAGCACGGTTATCAGGCCTCCTGGATAAGGAGGAGGGCAGGACCTGTGGGAGGACAATGCGGGCTCAAGCCCCATCTCTACCTCTTAGGCCGGGGGCCTAAACGAAGTCCCCTTCCCCTGGTGATGGGCAGCCAACACTCCACACCTAGCGAGAATCTGAGCACCTAGGGCTCTTGGGAACCTGAGTTTTACACTGTTGGCTAAGGCTTCCAGGTGCTTCTGGAAACACGGTCTATCGCCACCCCTCACTCAAGGCAAGAACCGAGTACGGAGCCTTCCTGTTTGTGGCCTGTGGGACAGCAGACAAACTGGCTTTCCAAAAGCCTATTCTGATCACCCATCACTTGAAAGCCCTACGCAGAACGACGTGTG
Source organism: Spilogale gracilis (assembly GCA_004023965.1). NCBI lineage: Eukaryota > Metazoa > Chordata > Mammalia > Carnivora > Mephitidae > Spilogale > Spilogale gracilis. The sequence goes on from PITA01024062.1 coordinate 3,511, forward strand.
TGATGGCTACAAACCCAGGGACTTACACAGGGACGCTGTAGGGGCCAGGAGCCTAGGGGGCACTGCACGCACAGTCTCCAACTTGGGGCTTCCCCCGGGCTGGACGGTAGGGTTCGTGGGCCACACAGATCTGCTCCCACGGCCTACCTTCTCTGGCCAATATGGGAACCAGACTAATTTGCAGGCACACGGAAGGGCCCAAGCATGGAAGGAAAGAACAATCTGGGGAACTTAATCCGCACTTTAAGCTAGGAGACAGCCAGCAGAGGCAGAGGAACTTGACAATCTGCTCAAAGCACAGGGGTAAGGTGAATTTTACAAAATGCCTTCTTTCCTACACTCAGCCTGATGTGGTCTGTGAGCACTACTAGTGACAGAACTCTCGTGATACACTGGTGTCCTGAGCTACGATGGGACACAACTCCTAAGAATGAACTCACTTCTTGGTACTTGGGGGGGGGGGGGACAACTTTTTTTTAAAGGATAATAAAATAACAGAACCTTGCCCACATTATTAAAGACTCTCAAAAGCATCAGGCATGTCCCTACCTTTCCAGTCCTTCCTAGCCTGCACATAACCAAGGGCTGGCCCCTCCGCCATCTGAGAGGACGGTGGCTACAGTCCTACCTACCAGAAACCCACACGCCCCCACAAGGAAAAGATCCCACAATTTCATAGGGAAACCATTGTTTCACTGGGCTTCACTTTTAAGGCAGGACATTCTAGGACAGAAAATGCATCCACAGCCTTCTAGCATCTTCTGGATGGGTGCCATTCTCCTCAGTATGAGGCCGATGACGCCTCCCACATCACCTCCACAGTGCTTAGCGCACTGGGTAAGGCCACTCCAGAAGTGGAGGCCCAGGCCTCTGCGATCCCCCGTCCACTCTCAACAGTGCCTCTGACGGCAACACGGGAGCCCTGCCCAGCCTGGGCGCAGGCGCCTCCTTTCAAGATGTCCTCACTCTACTCCCTCAGCTTCTCACTCTTCAGTCCCCACTGACTTAGTGCCTCAAACAGCTGGATAAATTCTACCATTAAGTCAATACTGAAGTTTATATTAAACATGGAGAAAGAGAAATTTGTTATCAGACAGATCATTATCGCTGGTATTTGTTAAGTGCCAGGCACGGTGCTGAGCTCCTGAACACATTCTCTCACCCCTTCAGGGAAACATTACATGCACTTTACAGACGAAGAAACGAAGCAACTTAGGGGAGAGTCCTGAGCACTCCGGTGCTGTCTATTGTTGCCTCAGGTTGTTTCCTGATATGCCCAAAGCTTTAGGTGGAATCATTTAATTCTCAGCAACGGAGAGAGAGGAGTCAAGAGTTCTTTAGCACTAAACACACGTGGATTTCCACTTAACTTTTAAATCTTAACCAATCCAGGATAAGAACAGGCAAAAACCAGCATCAAAGTATTTTCCTTGGGGCGCCTGGGTGGCGCTGTATTTATCTATTTATTTTAGGATTTTATTTGAGAGAGAGAGCCAATGTCGGCACAGGGCACAAGTAGGCAGAGCAGCAGGCAGAGGAAGAGGGAGAAGCAGGCTCTCCGCTGAGCAGAGAGGACCCTGGGGTCATGACCTTAGCCCGAAGCTTAACCGACTGAGCCACCCGGGCACCCCAGGGACTCCGTATTTAAAAAAGCATCAGGTGATTTGGATAAAGGTCCCCAAACTCACTTGAAAGCTGCACCGCTTTCCACTTCCTCTCCACAGGTGTCTTTAGCACCAAGTGCTGATTCTTACTTCCCTTTCTCTTTGGGTTTGAACTTGAACTGGTGGCCCACCCAGAAGTTACTCAATCTGTTTGAAGGGGTAAAGTTCACACTTCCCCTACATACTAATATTGGAAAAGGAGATTTATTTATATTGGCACAAACTGGGAGGATCCATCTCAGGAGAAAGGCCAGAGAGGAAGAAAGTTGATGCCTGTTCTCTAGGAACAGCATTCTTTCCTTGACTAGTGCATTCTATTTATCAAAGGTCTCATGCCATTTGTTTTCAGCCAGCTGGTTTCCAAGAAAAATACAGGAAGGAGCACTAGTAGTTGTCTAATGTTCCTACTAGAGCTGGAGCTTTATGGGCTGTGGTGGCCACGCTCACCCTATTCCCAGAACCCTGCTCAGTAACTGGCACATAGTAGGTGTTGAATAAATGGTCGCAGAGGGAATGGAACCTTCGGTTTCTAACAAATGCAAACCAAGCCGTTGTCCCTTACTCCCAAAACAACACCCATAAGTCACTGATTTCCAAATCTACACACCACATTTTAAAAAATGCTTGTTGCCCGCGGCTGCCCTAGAGAGCTCTCACCCGGTCTTTTCACCTTTTCTCTAAGACTTGTTTTGAAAACAGTGGTCCCCTCTTCCTTCCCGCTCTCTGGGCGCGTTGGCCTGGAAATTTTAACCAGTTCCCAAACTCCCCTTACAGAAACGAACAGTCAACTTGAACCCAAGTAAAATCTGAGCGTAGTCAGGGAGAAGGAGCCAGTTCCAAAAAAGGCGCTTGGCATCCTCTCCGCGTCCTAAGCCTCGGTGGCAGAGGCTTGCTAGAAGGCCGCCGCCGCCCTCCTCCCCCGAGGTCTCCTGAGCGATTCCGCTCACCGCCAGTGCCCTTAAACTCCAGCAAGTTGGCGCCAGGCGCCAGTTTTGGAAGGGCTCCGCATGAACCCACCGGTCTCGGGTCGCAGCCACCCCGGTCCCCACGCGCGCGCCCCTGAGGCCCAGCAGGCCCGGCCCGCCGCCGGCCGCTCACCTTCATCCGGCCCCTCGGAGCTCGCGGCGGCCAGCAGCTGCACCAGCGCCAGGAGCAGGACCAGCAGGCAGGCTTTCCGGAGCCTCATCACGGCAGTGCGCAGCGCGGCCTCCCTGCGCCAACAGCCACTGGGCGCTCCCGAACCTCGAGCCCTGGCCCCTAGAGCCAAGCCGCAGCGAAGGCAAGAAACCCCCCAGGAAGTCCTCGCCAGCGACGGGCTAGGGGCGGGGAAGCCACCGGCAGACCAATCCCAGCCCGACTGGGGGCGCGGGCCGCGTGCGCCTCGCTGCGCGTCGGAGCCCCGCGGCACCGCCCTCCTTCCCGGCCTTCTTCCCCGACCTCCTCCGCGCGCCCCGCCGCTCGCGCGTTTAAAGATCCGAGCGCTAACGTGAGGTGCCCCCTTCTGATTGGCTGCGCCGCGGCCACCAATCAGCGGCTGCCACTCGGTTTGCCGGGATCGCACAGGCTGAGAGAAGGAGTGAAAGAGAACAAAGGCGGTGGGCCCGGGGCGGGGGGGCGGGGCGGGGCTGCGCATTGGGGCGCGATTGGCCGGCGGGGCGGTGGGCGGGGCGTAACCTCGGAAGGCGGGGTGGGGCGGGGCAGAGCTCCGGGTCCCGCGGCGGAGCTAGGCTGGAAGAACACGTGTCCTTACGGGAGCTGTAGGGGAGGGTTGTTATCGCTGCTAACTCGACCTGGGGAAGCTTGAGATCGAAGCGACAGAGGAGCCTGAACAAGTGTATACTCATGGGGAAAGAGAATGTGGCTCTGGAGTCTGCTGTGTGTTCGTGGGCTTCTTAGTTTTTTTGTGTCCTTTTGAGCAAATAAAAGTTTGCATTTTTTTCCCTGGGTTAAAACACCTATTGGACTTGGGGGCAGGGATGGATATTCGGTAAAATGAATCCTGACGTAAGAGTTCTGGAAGCTGCTCTCCATGGCTTCATCCAGGAACAGACCATCAACTGCTTGTCTAAACTTTGTCTCATATTGTTTATTCCTCTAGCGATGTTCAGCAAAAGTGCAATATCAGATAGGCAATCTAGTGGCCTACATATATCTAAATACAGTCCAGGCTTTCCGTCTTGACAACGTAAAGGAAGAAAATCAGGTCAAAACAAAAATTTTTTTTAATTTATTTATTTGACACACAGAGAGAGAGAGAGAGAGAGATCACAAGCAGGCAGAGAGACAGGCAGAGAGAGAGGAGGAAGCAGGCTCCCTGCTGAGCAGAGAGCCCAATGCGGACCTCGACCCCAGGACCCTGAGATCATGACCCCAGCCGAAAGCAGAGGCTTTAACCCACTGAGCCACCCAGGCGCCCCAAAATAATTTTTATTTGCCAAACCTGTGGTGCGTATTTGGGTTTGAGACGTCTTCCACAGGAGGGGATTAATATATGCCTGAAAAGTTGGAGAAGACAAATAGGAGGAAAAGATTCTAGTCCAGTAGTATTTTTCTGTGTATACAGGTTGGGTCAGGAAGAAAGAAAGCTGGCTACTAACAGGCTTTAGCAATTAGAAATTTTTAATTTAATAAATCTTGAATGAATTCCTATGAATCAAGGGTTCTCCCCTCAATTTGTAGGGCACAAAGATATTCTGCGAGTAACATCACCAAAGCATACACTAAGTGACTTATTTGAATGCTAGGAATGTAGAATATCAAATAGTTCTGTTTTTAAATTCCAATAGTTAACATCCAGTGTTGTTAGTTTCAGGTGTACAATATAGTGCATCCATAATCCTGTACACTACGCGGTGTTGAACAACAATATCATTTTAGAGAATGCTTCAAAAAGATAGAGCCCAGCCAGAATTGTTGCCTTTTGTGGTAGTTTCATATGAATCCTCATTAAACTGAGAGGAAAGAGAACTCTATTTGCCTGGATGTGGGACAAATACAACCAATTTCACTAAGACCCTTTGTGGACACAAAGTCTGGAAGGAAACCTTTCAAAATGCAGTATAGATAGATAGATATCTTGTGTGTAATCAGTATCATATTACTTGTGAAATTAAATATGTTCTTTTTAAAAGCTCTTATAAGGACGCCTGGGTGGCTCAGTCAGTTAAGCATCTGCCTTTGGTTCAGGTCATGGTCCTGGGGTCCCAAGCCCCACATCAGAGCTCCTGGCTCAATGCGGAGCCCGCTTCTCCCTCTCCCCTCTGCTTGTATGCTCTTGCTATCTCTCTCTCTCTCTCTCTCAAATAAAGAAAGAAATCGTAAAAAAAAAAAAAGCATTTATAGTATAGTAATAGAAGTTCATTCAACAGCAAAACATTATTAAGTTGGAAAGATCCTTGTTCCTTCTTTATCCCTAAATCTCATTGATTTAATTATGGGTACCAGCAAGTTAGGACACTGCTGTGTCAAAGGTCAGAGAAGAGAGAGATGATATTTTCATAACTATCTCCAAGATCCCTATAATTGGTTGTAAGTATAGAGATGCTGACTGTTAGGTCATGGAACTCACCCCCCGCTTGTCCCTCTGGCTGTCATTTAACTGTTGGGCTATGTTTACATGTCAGTTCGAACATGTGCTTCCCTTTTTGATGCATCCCTAAAGAGATGACCTATGGGGAAATAATCCTCCCATGTAGATATTGTCCAGGAGATCTGTGACAACATCATTACAGATCCTGGCACTTAGGTTAGCTGTCACATGTCAAGTGTGCACGGTCAGAAAATGGGTCAGAAAACCAGGCTAATGATCAACCTGATCAGGGAATTAGAACATGTGGGATGAAACGTCTTGTATATGACTGGAGAACTCAGGGATGGTCCTGACTGCCATCCCACAGTTACAATAGAAGGGGAGAAAGTTGGAGGCGCCTGGGTGGCTCAGTCAGTTGGGAGTCGGGCTCTAGGTTTCAGCTCATGTCATGATCTCAGGGTCAGGAGATGGAGCCCTGAGTTGGCCCTGTGCTCAGTGCAGAGTCTCCTTGGGATTTTCTCCCTCTCTTCCTCTCCCTCTGCTCTTCTCCAACCCCTCTAAAATTAATTAATTAACTAATTAATTAAATATTTTTAAAGGGAGGAGCTGAAGCTTTCAGAAATACAAGAATTCATTTTCAGAAATATCTGCTTCTTCATCCAAATACTATAAATACTAACCAAATACACACACCTGCATGTAATTTCCTATCCTACATTTTAAACTTAATATTGCATTATAATAGTTTTTCCCACCCTGTTACCTCGTCTTCTGAGGGAACTTTGTTTTCACTTGAAGGCTCTGCCTTAAATAAGAAAATTAGAGATGGAAATGAGGTCCCAAACCCACACTCAGAATTCCTTTTGCTGTTCTGGCTGCTGCACAAGAATGCTTCCAATACTCCTTAAATTCATTCTGTGCATGGCTAAGACACCGTGCTCAGATTCTATCTCTAGTTTTTGGAGGATAACGCTATTTCCATAGCTGCAACTTTTACTATTTCTTCCAATAATATTGAGTACTGATGGCTTTTGCTGTGATTCAAAATAGGGAAATGTTCATGCGTAGGGGTGGCCAACCATTGAACATAAGGCCATGCTGACATTTTTGCAGGAGGTTTTCTGTGACAAGACATTCTTTCCAAGTTTGAAGAAATAGGTAACTGGCACAGTCATTTCATTGTTAAGCCAATGGTCTTGGCCACAGCTTCTCATTGTTTCAAAGTGAAGAAATTTTTTTTTAAGATTTTATGTATTTATTCCGGGAGGAGGTGGGGAGGAGCAGAGGGAGAGGGACAAGCAGGGTCAGGACCCTGAGATCATGACCTGAGCTGAAACAAAAAGCCAGACACTCAGCCACTCAATCAACTGAGTCACCCAGGAAGCTCTAAGGTGAAGGAATTTTTAAAAAAATTTTTAAAGATTTTATTTTATTTTATTTATTTTTTTTTTTTTTTAATTTTTGAGAGTGAGAAAGAGAGCATGGGCCAGGAAGAAGGGCAGAAGGAGAAGGAGACTCCCCACTGAGCAGGGAGCCCAACTTAGGGCTTGATCCCGGGACCCTGGGATCAAAACCTGAGCCAAAGGCAGATGCTTAATGGACCAAGCCACCCAGGTACCCACGGTGAAGGAAGAAGTCTCAAGATGTTTAGATTCAAATTAAGATTTTTCCATTAGTATTCAAATGTCATTGTCACCAAATGCTAGAAGGTTCTAGGCATTTGGTAGCTATTACTAAAAAGACATTATTGGTATTTGTGGAAATTGAACAGTAAAACTTAAATCAAAGACATAATAAGCTTATATTAGAAACAAAAAATATTTACTATATTTGTTGTGAAAGAGCAGGAGTAGAGGCTCCGGAGTCAGACTGCGTGATCTTGATCTCCTTTATTTATGCATTCAATACTTATTAAGTACCTACTATGTGCCAAGTAGTAATCAGTGTGCAAACTTCCATACGTTTTATAATATTTTATGCTGTTTAACTTTTTTTTTAAAGATTTTATTTATTTGACAGAGAGAAACACAGCTAGAGAGGGAACACAAGCAGGGGGAGTGAGAGAGGGAGAAGCAGGCTTCCCGCCGAGCAGGGAGCCCGAAGTGAGACTCGATCCTGGGTCTTCCCGGATCATGACCTGAGCCGAAGGCAATCGCCCAATCCACTGAGCCACCCAGGCGCCCCTGTTTAACTTTTTAAAAAAGATTTTATTTATCTATTTGACAGAAACACAGCTAGAGAGGGAACATGAGCAAGGGAAGTGAAAGAGGGAGAAGCAGGCTTCGCGCTGAGCAGGAAGCCCGACTCGGGGCTTGATCCCAGGACCCAGCATTGTGACCTGAGCCAAAGGCATATGCCGAACGACCGAGCCACCCAGGTGCCCCTATTTTATACCGTTTTAAGTGCATTTTTAAATTTTCAAATTCCTATTGTTTATTTCAAATATACAAGGGTACAATAGATTTTTATGCATTGACGTTGAATACTGCAACCTTGCTAAACTCACAATACTTTTGGTAGCTTTGTTGTAGAATCCAGGGGATTTTCTACATAAATCATATGCTCTGTAAATAAAGACACTTTACTTCTTTTTCATTGTGGATGCTTTTTATTGATTTGGCTTCCCTTATTTCACTGGCCAGAACCTCCAGTACAATGTTGAAAAGGAGTAGCAAGAGTAGATGCCCTTGCCTTGTTCCTGCTCTTGGTGAAATAAATCAGTCTTTCTCATTACATAAGATGTTAGCTATAGATTTTTAGTAGATACCCTTTATCACGTTCGGGAAGTTCCTTTCTGATTCTTAGTTTTCTGACAGGTTCTTTTAATAGGAATGGATCACATGGTTTTTATTCTTTAGTCTGTTCATCTGGATTATTATATTGCTGATTTTCAACAGTTAAACCAACCTTGAATTCCTGAGACAAATTGCACTTGGTCATGAGTATTATCATTTTTATATTGCTGGATTTGATTTACTAAAATTCTATTGAGTTTATATATCTATGTATGTATATCTTTACTGTTCTTCTCTTGTTACATTTTCATCTGGCTTTGATATCACATAATGTTGGCCTCTTAGAGTGCACTAATTGGTAAGTACTCTCTCAGTTTTCTGGGAGAGTTTGTGTATAATTCATATATTTTTCTTTCTTAAATGTTTGGTAGAATTTTCTAGTGAAATTTTCTTTGTGGGAAAGATTATAACCATAAATTCAATTTCTTTAATAGATATTTGGGCTATTCAGGCTATTTTTTCTTAGGTGAACTTTGGCAGTTAATGGGAATTTCCCCATTCACATAGATTGTCAAATTTACTGGCATAAAGGCCATAATATTTTTTTCTTATATGTTAGTAACCATAGAATCTGTAGGAAGTCACCTCTCATTGCTGATGTTGATAATTTTTGTCTTCTCTCTTTATTATTCTGGTTATAGGCTTGTACATTTTATTGGCCTTCTCAAAGAATCAGTTCTTGGTTACACTGATTTTTTCTTTGTTCTTTTCCTCTTCTCTACTCCACTGATCTCAGCTCTGTTCTATATTTTTCCTCAGCTTACTTTAGATTTTATTTATCTTTTCTCTCTCCACTCTCTTAAAATGGAAGCTGAGGTGATGGCTTTGTGGCCTCTCTTCTCTTCTAATAGAGGCATTTTATGCTACAAACTTTCCTCTAATTATAACTTGAGGTGGAGATGGTGGATATACAAGAGTCTACACCAGAATTAGAACACACAAGATGGGAAACATAATACAGCTCAGATACATAGCAAGAGGTATTCCATGTAAGGGGAGACCATGCAAGGGACTGGAACATGGAGAGTTTGGGGAAAGGCAAGTTATTTAGTGTAGCTGAGATATAGTGACAGGACGTGCAGCAAGGGATGAAGCTGGAGAAGAGAGGGCCAGACAGTAAAAGGCTTTGGCCTGAGGACAATAAAGAGTGAGCGAGGAATTTTAAGCAGGGCAGTATTTGCATTCTATAAATATACTCTGGGGGTCACGCGGAGGTAGAAGCAACTCTAGGCAGATATACCAGGTTGAAGGTGGTCTTGTGCTCATCCAGGTGAGGACGGTGGGGTGGGGGTGAAGGAGAAAGACGGAAGTGAAAGTGGAGAGCTAAAATCAGTGCGGAAGTGATGAGTGACAGAGATGTACTGGGCACAGGAACGCAGACTCGGTAGGACAGCTGGTGGTGCCTTTCAGTGGGATAGGGAAGGGCAAGGTGGAGCATATATATCAGCGGGCAGACATTAGGGTGGGAGTGAGGTTGGGAACAATTTCCGTTTGGGGCACATTAAGTTTAAGATGCCTGTTAGGCATCCAAGTAGCGATATACGGTAGGCAGATGTATGCATGGGTTTAGAGTTTAGGACAAATGCCTGGCCCGCAGATGAGCTGGGTACCACCAGTACATGGGGGTAAGGGAAGCATTGTGAGTGGGTGGAATCGCCCATGGAGAAGGTGTTCAGTGAGAAGAAAAGTGGAGGATGAAACTTTGAAGAACAATATCTTAGGATTATCATAAGATACAAGCAAGGTTAAGAGTGACATTTCCAAAAAAAAAAAAAAAAAGAGTGACATTTCCGGGGCGCCTGGGTGGCTCAGTTGGTTAAGCGACTGCTTTCAGCTCAGGTCATGATCCCGGAGACCCAGGATCAAGTCCCACATCGGGCTCCCTGCTCGGCAGGAAGCCTGCTTCTCCCTCTCTCACTCCCCCTGCTTGTGTTCCCTCTCTGGCTGTGTTTCTCTCTGTCAAATAAATAAAATCTTAAAAAAAAATAAGAGTGACATTTCCTCCGAAATAAAGAACAATAAGACAAGGAATAACAACAAGGTCTAGGAGGTTTATCAACAGAGGAGTAATATGGATTCTTCATGAAGTATTTAAAAATAGTAATGTGTATTACTTACAGAATACTTGAAAAGTACAAAAAGATATAAAGAAGTACAAGAAGGAAAAAACATCTGTAGGCCACCTACCCAAGGACTACTACCATGACTACTGTGGTGATCGCCTGCCATTTTTCTCCCATCAGCGTGCATCCACACTACACACACCCACACGTCCACATTTTCTTATACAAAATGAGATCCAAGGGATGCCTGGCGGGCTCAGTCAGGAGAGCATTTGACTCTTGATCTCAGGGTGGTGAATTCAAGCCCCATGTTGGGCGTGGAGCCTACTTTAAAAAACCGAGATATGATCTATATCGTCCTGGGGGTTGTATTGTTTTTCTTTTTCCATTAACATTCTATTTGACACATTTCCCCCACTTATGTGGGTATGTTAAAATAATTGGATATAGGGACACCTGGGTGGCTCAGTTGGTTGGGCAACTGCCTTCAACTCAGGTCATGATCCCAGAGACCAGGGATCGAGTCCCACATCGGGCTCCCTGCTCGGCAGGAAGCCTGCTTCTCCGTCTCTCACTCCCTCTGCTTGTGTTCCCTCTCTCGCTGTGTTTCTCACTGTCAAATAAATAAAATCTTTAAAAAAAATTGGAGATAATAGAGAAATAGAGGCAAGACATGACTTTCTTTTTTGGAAAGAAAAAAACATTTTATCTACTTATTTATTTTTAATGATTTGTTTTAGTTAATTAATTTATTTATTAAAAAAAATACTTACCAGGTGCTGTTTTATTTAAAACCAGAGTCTTGGGGTGCCTGGGTGGCTCAGTTGGTTGGGCGACTGCCTTCGGCTCAGGTCATGATCTGGGAAGACCCAGGATCGAGCCCCACATCGGGCTCCGTGCTCGGCGGGAAGCCTGCTTCTCCCTCTCTCACTCTCCCTGCTTGTGTTCCCCCTCTGGCTGCATTTCTCTCTGTCAAATAAATAAATAAAATATTTAAAAAAAAACAGACTCTTTTATGAATTAAAAAAAAGATGTAATTTGAAGTCCAAGGAAAACATAATAATCCTTCTAAGCACATCTTTGGGTGGTTTACTCAAAGAAGAGACCTAAAGTGATACTATACTGATGGATATAATACAAACACTATCTTGAATGAATGATATCAGGCTGAACTTTCAAAACGTTAGTAGGCAAAGCCGTATTTTTCAAAATGTAGTAGATCAATAAGAAAAAACATTTTAAAGAACTAACTTTAAAAATCTTCCTTTTAAAGGTAAGTCTTACTCAGAGATGAGATGCATTATGTTATCCCTATTACTATGGGGAATATCCATCTGAGCTAACTAATCATGAAGAGGGAAAAAAAAACTTTGTATGAAGATATGATAATTTTCTCTTTTTTTAAAAGATTTCATGTATTCATTTGACAGAATATATTTGACAAAATATATTTCACAAGGACATCTGGGTGGCTCAGTCGGTTGAGCATGTGGCTCTTGATTTCAGCTCAGGCTGTGATCTCAGGGTGGTGAGACTGGGGTTGTGAAATCGAGTCCCACTCCACACTCAACTCAAAGTCTGCTTGTCCCTCTCCCTTTGCTCCTCTCCTCTGCTCTAATATAAACAAACAAATAAATTTTTTTTAAAGATTTTATTTATTTGACAGAGAGAAACACAGCCAGAGAGGGAACACAAGCAGGGGGAGTGAGAGAGTGAGAAGCAGGCTTCCCGCCAAGCAGGGCACCTGATGTGGGGCTCGATGCCGGGTCTCTGGGATCATGACCTGAGTCGAAGGCAGTCGCTTAACCAACTGAGCCACCCAGGCGCCACCACAAATAAAATCTTTTTAAAAATGTATTTGACAGTCTAGAACTCTCATTAAATTGGTGAATAACCAACCCAATGTCTTTCATTCTTGACTAGGGGAGATAACCGTGCGCACTTACAGGTAGTTCTTTCCCAACGTACAGTTAGAAACCTAGTGATCTTTTTGAAAGTCTTGGTTTATTTGCTTCTGTGAAATAAAGCCAGACGTGAAACCAATATAACGCCTTGCATAGTCTTCTTTTATGATGTGACATATTTAACTTCAACACTTTACTGAACAGTTTAACTTCTCAGAGATCAGTTGTAGATACGCAAAACATTAAAAAACAAACACAAAGTAAACCAAAAAGTACAGTCTATGTCCATGTTTCTAAATGGATATTGTAATTTTGACCATAACACTTATAATACAACATATACATGAAAAAGCATCAATTCCCTTTGAAAGGGAACTCTACCTTCAGCCTATCTCTAGAGATGAAGTCTTGGTCACATCTTGGGGTTTTTGACTTAATTTTGAGATCAGCTTTATAAATCAGTCAGTGAACAAACCAGCATCTCTTATTCCCTGTGTAGAAGGGCAATGTTCTCTCTCTCTCCTCCAGATGGGTTCCTTTCGTTTCTCAAACCCCAAAGCCGTCCCCATAGACTCTCTATGCAGAGTCTCAGACGTCAGTGCTCTTACAAACCAGCCACGCTCCGATGGTCTTCACACCCACATGCTGGGCAGCATGGGAGTTAACTGCCTTTTCTATCTCCTTTCCCCTCCATCCCCAAAGAGCAACTGTCTCTCACCCCATTTCAGTATTGGGCTATCAAGTCTGGTTTGGGACTATCAAGGGTCTACACAGAGATGCCACCAAGAGGTCGATTCGTTTCCTCCAACTGGTAGCTCAGGAAGCAGATGCCTGGAAACAGTGAGGAACCAGGGCAGGTGCTCCAGGAAGGGCGGAGGGAAGGGCGCAGCTGTCTCATGTGTGAATCTTTTTTTAAGTCTGTATTTGTTTAAGTGATCTCTACCCCCAATGTGGGGCTCAAACTCATGACCCCAAGATCAAGCGTTGCACGCTTCACCGACTGAACCAGCCACCTCTGATGTGAGAGTCTTAACTGCCTCCTTCTGAAACTGCCTTCTTTCATAGACCCTTTGTGGAAAGGTACATTCTTTTCCTCCTTGGTTCTGTTAGCCCAACTAGCCTGCATTTTTATCAACTGCTAGTCTACTTGGGCAGCAGCCATCCCCTTGTCATGGGGTCGAGACTAAGCCGAGATGTCAGTCTCCCTGGGACAGTTTCCCCAGCCCCTCGAGTTTCAGGTCAAGTGTCCTTCCAGTGTCCTTCCAGTGGTGCTTTCCCTCTGGCCTGGCGCTCATTCCACTTCACTCTGCCTATGTATTCCTCTTTCTGCCCACAGACTGTGAGTTCTCGAGGACGGGGACGCTTCCGGGCCATTTCAGTGTCTGTCGAACGCATAGGACTGCTTTCCTTCCTGCCTACTGTCCTTTGACCTGGTGCTTTCCAAAAACATGCTCATGGCTGTCACACTTTGCTGTTGTCGTCTATGATCCCAGTGAACTACTCTGCATTTTTTTAAGAGGTCTATTTATTTATTTGAGACAGAGAGAGGGCATGTGCGTGTGAGCAGGAGGAGGGGCGGAGGGAGAGGAAGAGAGAGAGGATCTCAGGCAGACTCCCTGCTGAGAACGGAGCCCAACGAGGTGGGGCTCGATTTCACAACCCCGAGATCTTGACCTGAGCTGAGATCAAGAGGCAATGCTCAACCGACTGAGCCACCCAGGCGCCCCTACCTACGCCTCATTTTATAGCAATAGAATCACGCTTATTGAAATAATTCCCAAATCTATACCTCTAGTTTTACGATTGGACATCTACCTTCAGTCATATATCCACTCCATATCACATTATCTCCTATATTTTTTTCCTTCCACAATTTGTCTGGTCAATTAACCCATTTCCATGAGCTACGTCACTGCCTTTTCCTTGCCTCCCTCTTTTTCTTCCCTTCTTTTCCTGAACCACCCCATTCCAAAGTCATTAAATGGAGCCCAGTAAGGTAACCATCCACAGCAGTGGGGGAGTGGGGCGGCCCAGAGCAGAGGGGCAGAGCTGCAGGAGGCTGGCCAGGGGGGCATCTGCTCAGGGCAGGGAGTGGCGGTGGCCACGTGAGATGGTTTACACACAGGGGGACTGGTCAGATAGATAAATATATTAAGAATAGTGGGCGCAAAGCTTCTTACTGTCCGAGATAGAGTTAAAATATGAGAAGGGACAAAACTGGAAAGGACACTATGGTGTCAGATTGAAACTGGCAGTATTTCTGGGCAATCAGCTTTAAAAAGAGAAAGGGAAATAAGTGTATATGTGGACATCTGTCTGTTATACACATGCATGTCCTTGCTCAAGCCACTGAGAGGGCCTGGGAGTAGCAACACTCGAATAGCAAAGAACATACCTAATACCAGATTTTGGCTTCTAATCCACTGCCTGCCACAAGGAACAAGGGCTCCTCGTGGAAATGTTTGGATCCAGCACTTAGGGACAGGGAAACAGATGTGTCTGGAACAACTTGTGCGAGAGAACAAAGGAAGTTGCTCAAGAGCGATGGGAACCAGTCAAAGGGACACAGAAGCCTGTGTAAGGGGGGCCCCCCACAGGCCAAACTTGGGATAACTAGACCATTGAAATAAATACTGATAGGAGAGGATTATAAACCATTGGATAAAATAAGAATAAAACAGGAAACTATAAGCCCATACAGATATAAAATATATAGCTAAATTGGGGTGCCTGGGTGGCTCAGTCGGCTAAGCATCTGCCTTCGGCTCAGGTTGTGATCTCAGGGTCTTGGGATCGAGCCCACATTGGGCTCTCCACTCAACAGGGAGTCTGCTTCTCCCTCTCACTCTCCCTCTGAGCTCGCTCGCTCTCTCTCTCAAATAAATAAAATCTTTAAATATATATAGCTAAATAAATGAAAAATTTGATGAGGAATGGGATATTTGCATGGTTTCAAGATATGGCCCCACAAAAGCACCACATATTTAATAATTACAAAGAAGAAAAAAAAAACAACCTCAGGGAAGGGAAGAAGGCTGGCAGATACTACCTTAATTAAGTGGTCAAGATGAACATCATCAGTCACAGAATGACCTGAAATCACGAGCTACGCAGTAACATGCAGCGAGACACAGCACCGCTCCCTGGCTGTCCCTCCGAAGGCAAATCACCCAAACCTCATCCTGAAGATACAGCAGGCACACCCAAACTGAGGGACATTCTACAAAACAGCTGTCCTGTATTCTGGAAAAGCATAAAGGTCCTGACAGCCTAAAGTGGTCTCTTTTTTTCCCTAGAAACTTACTAGGGGCCGAAACAAGCAAGCTGCAATACCAGAATGTTCTTTCTACCGCCCACGTCCCCAGTGCTACCTATCAGCAGGTTCCTGGTCTGAGCCGCAGGATTCAACAGGTGATGGTCGCTATTTAGTGGAGACGGTCAGCTTCTCAGGCCAGGACACTCATTACTTCCCTGCATTCTACTTTCTCTCTGCAGTCGATTCCCCATTTTAGTCTCTATTACTTGCAAACGCCCTCCTCTCAACAATTTCCATGTCTCTTGGGACTCTTTATTTCGCAAGAGAAAACTCAACTCCAGGCATCTTAAACAACAGGGAGAGGTCTCTGATTCTCATAACTGGAGAGCCAAGGGCTCAAATAAGGTGAACAGGAAGAGCTTTCCTGGGCTCTCAGTTCCGCCTCCATATGTTTATTGAGCAGTTCTTAGGGCCACATCCTTCCTCATTCCTACCCAGCAGAAAAGGGGTGTTTTCCCCCATGTAAGCCATTCTCACTGAATAAAAAAGTTATGACATGATTTTCAAATAGCTAAATTGCAGGCATTTTCTCTTCTCTCAGCAGGAAAACTCTAAGGCGCTGGAGAAAGAGGGTAACTTCCCCTACTGTTACACTCCTTCACTCCTATGTGGTTGACTTACTGAATCACTGCTGAGTCTTCAACAGCAAGTGACTCAAAAATAAATATACATGACTTTAAAAGTCATTGGATAGGTGGGTCAGGGAATCCTACTGAAGAAGCTGAGACCTGGTTGGTCTTTGATTCATGAATTACTCTCAAATTTTCAACAAAAATACATCAGGCCTAGAGAGAGTAGTCTCATATATTCGTCATAACATGAAAACATCCTTCCTGGCATGCCTGGGTGGCTCAGTTGGTTAAGTGTCTGCATTTGGCTCTGGTCATGATCCCAGGGTCCTGGGATCAAGTCCTGCCACAGGCTCCTTGCTCAGCGGGGAGCCTGCTTCTCCCTCTCCCTGCTTGTGCTCTCTCCCTCTGTGTTAAAAAAAAAAAAAATATATATATATATATATATATTTTTTTTTTTTTTTTAAGTTCCTTCTTTTTTTTTTTTTCTTGAGATAGAGAGAGTACTCGTGGGGAGATGGGAAGCGGGAAGGGGCAGAGAGAGGGAGAGAGAAAGAACTCCAAGCAGGCTCCATGCCAAACATGGAACCCAATGTAGGACCCGATCTCACAACCCTGAGATCATGACCCAAACCAAAATCAAGAGTCAGATGCTTAACCAGCTGAAATACCCAGGTGCCCTGTGAAAAGTTCCTTCTCATGCTCAATCAGATTCTCCTCCTCCTGTGCTTAGAAACAAATGGCTACATCATCAAAGGACACTGCCACCTGGCCCCAAAAACACACCTGCTTTAGTTGATAGCTCCACACCTGTCCTCATCAGCAATGTTTAGAAAACTTCTACCCTTGTACATATCAGATAAGGGGTTCTGACATGGATCTTGAGAAGCCAGACTTTCCAATATGGAAGACAGACAAGGCTTTGATGACTTAATTCCAGGAAGAATTTATGATTCTCCTGGTCTTCCTTCTACAAGTTAACATCCACTTCACGCAAATCGGATATTCACCCTGGCAGAGGTGGAATGTTGAATACATAAGTTCTCATTTCAGAATATATGTGTCATAGGGGGACTCATAGGGAGTCAGGCAGTGGAACTGTCACACACACTCATTTCTAACTAGAGAAAGACAACCTGAAATAGTTTGATTCCATTAAATAAACATTTGAGTACACACCACAGGACATAGTCACATCCTATAGAATGTAGTCATGTCAACAAGATATAGTATTGAGGGATAAAGTATGCAAAGAACTGACCTCAACACTTTCCAAGAGGCATCTTTAAAACATCTGTGTCTATGGGCACCTGGGTGGCTCAGTGGGTTAAAGCCTCTGCTTTCAGCTCAGGCCCTGATTTCAGGGTCCTGGGATTGAGGCCCATGTCAGGTTCTCTGCTCAGCAGGAAGCCTGCTTCCTCCACTCTCTCTGCCTACTTGTGATCTCACTCTGTGTCAAATACATAAATAAAAATCTTTTAAAAATCTGTCTTTATGAGAAAGAAATAAAGAAAGTTACCTCTGCAGAGACTTCTACATTTGGTACTGTTTCACTCCACTAAAAATGAAATTTAAATTGAAAACTGATTATTTGCCCCCAAGAACACATTACAAACATCAGAAAGAAATGACAGAACATCAGTTATCTTTAGCGCCAGAAAATCAACACATCACTTTCCCTAGAAGGTGATGAAGAGGAATAACGAAAATTTCCTATAATTTCCTAATAACTTGAAAAATGTGGAACAAGAGCTTGATTAGACAGCCACAACCCAAGAGAAGCAATATTACAACTATTATTAATATTTGTGAAAGGAAAAGAGTCCTGACAGATGCTTGCTGAAGGACAGGAAGGAAAGCATGGGACTGAAATTCAAGGAACCGAAGCTGTATTATCAGACACCTGGAGCAGGTCACTTTGACCTCTCTGTAAGTCACTTTCCTCACCCATAAGACAATAGCGTTAGATTATAGTCACTAAGAATTCTATTTTTAATACTTTTCTTTTCCGTTAGTGATAAAAGCAGTAGGAAATTCACTGCCATGTTTTTGGAAACATTGCTTCAAATTAGGCTAAGTATCAGGAAAGTGAATTACTGTGACTCCTGGGAGTTCCTTGAAAAACTTCAGACTAAAGAGTGGCGACCATCATTAGCATTTCCTAAAGAACTGTTGTTAAAGTGACAGGGCCTAAGACGTCAATTTAGAATTGTACTATCCTATGTCCTCCCATGCGACTGCTCTCCTCTTCTCAACCATATCTCCTCTGCTCCTCTTTCTCCCACTCTGCACCTCCTACCAACATGCAAGCTGAACTTCAGGGAAACTGCAACACTCAGGCAGCCCGGGGCTGACTCTGTGCAGGACTCTTTCATTCATTAATTCATTGACTGATTCAAGCGATCGGAGAGCGCCCGCTGAGGCCCTATACTCGATGGGTAACGAGAACAAAATCAGTCTCGGCTTCCTGGAACTTAGTCCTGGGCTGAGCGCACGGATGTGCCTGTACCGCCCTCTCCGGACCCCAAAGCACGAGCTCAGGCTGGACTGCAGGACCAGGACTGCAGATGTCACCGTCCGAGAGACCCGGACGCCCCGGTCGGCTGTCCTCCTGCGACCGCGGGTCACCGCCTCTGCCTGGCCGAGATGTCACCGCTCACACCCGAGGGCTCGCAGCGTCTGCCTGACCCGAGACCTCGGGCCGAGCCTCCGGACCCGCCCCTGTGATGGTCTCCCGCAGAAGTCTCGGTTGGGCTGGGGTTGCCGGGTCCGCGGGCGGAGCCGGCGCCGCTGTCCCCTACGCCCGTCAGCTCCGCCCCGCGGCGGCCGTCGCCCCGGAGATACGCAGGCATCCTGGGAATGTTACCTTCCCAGCGCGTGAACTGGGGTCCCACAGCGCCGCCGACGGGTAGGAGGAGCAGATTGCTCCCGCGACCTGGGGCCCGTCTGTGCATCCTTTAATGGCTTTAGGATCTTCCCCTACTCCCTGGACTGGGAGAACTGGAATTGCACCCCATTCTCCAAGGCTGTGACCTTTCCTCCTTTGAGGGCTACACAAGGTTAGATCTGAAATCGATCACGTATAAGTCAGGGAATTGGATCCTGTATAGCGTTCCCTTTTCTGCTTCCACTGTTGCTGGCCCAGATGGCCGCCCTTCAAAATGAACTTGTGAGTCACTGCGTAGCCATTCACTACTCCATCCACCTCTCTGCTGCTCATTCGTCCACCATGGTGGTTTTCACCGTTTCGTGGTTTCCCGGAAGGTTTGGGCTGCCCTGGGGTCAGAGCAACTCCTCCAACTTCTGTGAGGAGCCAGGAGTGGT
Organism: Spilogale gracilis; assembly: GCA_004023965.1. Classification (NCBI taxonomy): domain Eukaryota; kingdom Metazoa; phylum Chordata; class Mammalia; order Carnivora; family Mephitidae; genus Spilogale; species Spilogale gracilis. The sequence continues at coordinate 22,675 of PITA01024062.1, forward strand.
GGGAGGGGGCTGCTAAAAGAGACAAACTTGGGAAGGTATCCTATGGCCAAAGTTCTGGGGCTCTATCTTGGGACCCTGGGACCATGGCCTGAGAGGAAGGCGGATGCTTACCAGACTGAGCAATACTGGGAACTATTATTTTGTTGTTGTTTTTAATTTTTTTTAAGATTATTTATTTATTAAATATTTTATTTATTTGACAGAGAGAAACACAGCCAGAGAGGGAACACAAGCAGGGGGAGTGAGAGGGAGAAGCAGGCTTCCCTCCGAGCAGGGAGCCCGATGTGGGACTCCATCCGCGGTCTCCAGGATCATGACCTGAGCCGAAGGCAGTCACCCAACCAACTGAGCCATCCAGGCGCCCCTATGCTTGCTTTTAACATCTGTTTGAAATTTCTCTGTACTAAACTATTGTTGCCTGTAGTGTTGCATAACGGAGCTATTTGGTTTTGTTACTTTTTTCCCAAAGATTTTATTTTTAAGTAATCTCTACACCCAGTGTGGGGCTTGAACTCACAATCCTGAGATCAAGAGTCGCACCCTCCACCAACTGGGCTAGCCAGGTGCCTCTTGGCTTTGTTATTTTGTCTTTACTCAGATTTAGTCACCACTTGGATAGTCACTCTGGGAATCTCATTCACCCTCTTACTTCAAACAGTGTCTCTGTTCTGCAGCTCCCAAACCCATACTTCTTGTCCCAATCCATCTCCTATCAATATTCTAGCCCCACAGATCTTAGCACCCATGCTTTTATGTCTCAGATGTCTCAGATGAGCCAAATTTTGCCGAAAGTATCAGCTATCAGCTTTTCTTTACAGGGAGCTATGCACAATCATTGTGGAGGTTGCAGTGAGACCTCAGCATTCACATAGACAGGCTGGGATTCAGAGAACTCCTTTTATTGCTGTCAGTTTCAAAATAAATGAATCAAAACCAAATCCAACGTCATATCAGGCCTGCAACAAAATTCACTGGATTTAAAGGCGCCAGTTTAGGATCACACTATGAAGAAGGGTCAAGTGGACATTTAAGAGCCACGCCATCTCCTGAGCTTGGAAAACAGTACTGGAGGGGCTGTCTTGGTTCAAGCTGGGATTTCAGAGCTAGATTAGCAATTACCAGGAAGTTATAATTTAAGACCATAAGAAGAACAGATCTGTCTCTTAGCAACAGACAGGAAATATAACAGGTGTTGCGATAAATGAGAAAATCCTGGGTGGTTTCTCAGCTTCCTAACCCGACATTCTTGCTCAAAAAGGGGCCCCTGTTCCTAAATTTTCCTCCCAATGGGTTTGGCTCTGACCGCTGTGGATTCCCAGGTCACATCAACTCCGCAGAAGGCTCTGGATGCCCTTCCCAGCCTCAACTCCAGTCAGCCTCGATCATAGCAAACAGCTGGCTGAGCCTCTTCTTGATGTCAGGCTCATTTGGAGCACTGTAGGATTTCGTGTGCACCCTGATGTGCTCCACCAGTTTCGACTTATAAATGAAGCCCTTCCCACAGTCGCCACAGGCAAAGGGCCTCTCGGGCCTGTGTATGCGCTGGTGCCGAAGCATGTGTCCCTTTTCCCTAAAGTTCTTGTCACACTCGGGACAATGGAAAGGTCTCTCCCCTGTGTGCAGGCCTTGGTGGCTGAGCAGCTGCGCCTTCAGGCGGAAACTCTTGTCACACTTGGGACACTGGAAAGGCTTCTCCCCCGTGTGGGTCCGGATGTGTTCAATGAGTTTGGACTGCTTGGCAAAGCCCTTGCCGCACTCGCAGGAGAAGGGCATCTCACCGCCGTGCAGCAGCTGGTGGGCCTTCATGTCGGCCTTCACGCGGTAGCTCTTGCCGCAGTCGGGGCACTGGAAGGGCCTCTCCCCCGTGTGCAGGCGCTGGTGACTCAGCAGCTGCCCCTTGAGGCGGAAACTCCTGTCGCAGGTGGGGCACTGGAAGGGCCGCTCCCCGCTGTGCACGCGGAAGTGCTCCGTGAGCTTGGACTGCCTGGTGAAGCCCTTGCCGCACTCCCCGCACGAGAAGGGCCTCTCCTTGCTGTGCGTGCGCTGGTGCGCCTTCAGGATGCCCTTGAGGCGGAAGCTCTTGGCACACTCGGGGCACTGGAAGGGCCTCTCCCCGCTGTGCACTCTCAGATGCTCGCGGAGCTTGCACTGGTGGGTGAAGGCCCGGCCGCACTCGCCGCAGGAGAAGGGCCGCTGGCCGCCGTGCTGGAGCCTATGCGCGCGCAGCATGCTCTGCAGGCGGAAGCTCAGCTCGCACTCGGGGCACTGGAAGGGCCTCTCGTCGCTGTGCAGCCGCTGGTGCCTCAGCAGCTGTCCCCTCTGGCGGAAGCTCCTGCCACACTGGGCGCACCAAAAGGGCTTCTCCCCGCTGTGCACGCGGGCGTGCTCCGTGAGTTTACACCGCTTGGCGAAGGCCTTGCCGCACTTCCGGCACGAGAAGGGGCGCTCGCCGCTGTGTGCGCGCTGGTGGCCCCTGAGCAGGCCGCGCAGGTGGAAGCTCTTGTCGCACTGCGGACACCGGAAGGGCTTCTCTCCCGTGTGCACCCGGAGGTGCCCGGCCAGCCTGGACCGGGCGGCGAAGCGCTTACCGCACTCCGCGCAGGAGAACGGCCTCTCCCCGGTCCCCTCGCGTGGGCTCGGCCTGCCTCCCGAGGGCACAGCGGCCGGCTCAGCCCTCCCGGGGAAGGCGCCATCGCCTTCTCTCCAAGAGCCTAACCTCTCCCCGCTGGCGGGGCTCTGGCGAGCCTGCACGCTGCTCCTGGACAGAAAGCTCCCGTCACATCTGGGGCACCGGGAAGGCCTCTCCTCCTTGTGCGGGTCGCGGTGGCCGAGGAGCGGCGGCTGGTGCGGGAAGCACGTCTTGCATCCCGGGCCCTGCAGAGGGCTGTTCCCCGCGTGGACAGCCAGATGCGTGAGCAAAGACCGCTTCCGGCGGAAGCTCCTGCCACAGTCAGGACACCGGAAGCGCCTGGGACCCTGAGGGCAGCTCCTCTGTGGCTGGGTCTCAGCTTTCTGGCTGCACTTCTTCCAGGACCTCCGTGGCTGGTCCTGCAAGTGGTTCCTCCGGTGCTTCTCTAAGCAGTCCTTCTTCCAAAAGCTTTCCCCGCAGACAGCACAAGGGTGCTGGGTGCCCTCCCTGGAGGAGGCCTCCCGCCCGCCAGGGAGACCCAGCGTTCTGGGGCTTGGGATGCCTTCTCTTTGCGTGGGCTCCCCGGCGGTGTGGACCGCTAGAAGTTGCGCCTGGGCAGCAGGTCTGGGCGGGTTCGTGAGGGTGATGCTTTGGTCGAGCCTGAAGGAAACATCTTTCCCTTCTCCTGAGGGCTCAGAGGAGCACTGGCCCTCTCCGGGATCTACTTGGAAATGGCATTCAGCTTCTGAATTCACAGCTTGTTGGCTTCCTGAAATGGAAAACAAAAATTCAGTTAGTACTCCTGTGTGTGGCATGACTAAAGGCTTATGCCACCAGGAGAGGGAGCTTAGGTAACGGTGATGTCTGGTGGCCTGGGAACCCAGCTCCCACAGAGCTCCACCACCAGGGACACTTGACTGTGCTTCTGTTTCATGGCTGAGAGTCTGGTGAGAGTCTGCTGAAACTAAACTGAAAAAACATATCTTAAAAGAGGAAGATACAGGGGCACCTGGCTGGCTCAGTAGAAGCAGCATATGGCTCTTGATCTTGGGGTTGTGAGTTCAAGCCTCACATTGGGCGTAGAGATGACTTAAACTTAAAAAAAAAAAAAAGAGGAGAATGTAAGTCTCAAAAACACAAGGCCAAAGCTTTGGAATTTGGGTTCAAATCCCATCCCTCCACTGTGTAGCCTTTGTCCAGCTAATCTGTCTTTCTTGGCTTTGGTTCCTTCTGTAGACACAGGGAAGCAACAGGATGTATGATTGTCATGAACTTTAGGTGAGTTCCTGCATGTACGGTGTTGAGCACGTGCCTGGCATACTGAACACACCTGTAAGTGGTCACTGCTATCATGACCACGGGACTATCACACTTTGCCATTCTGATGTGCAGACATGCTCAGAATTAACAAGTGATGATGGCACTGTCACTACAGACCCTCACACCACAATCCTGACCCAGGGGCTGTCCCTAAGGCCACGCAGCCCGCCCTGGGCTCTTCCCCCTCCTCCTCACCCCTATGCCCACAAACCTTTTAAAAAGGTTTCTTGGGACGCCTGGGTGGCTCAGTTGGTTGAGCGACTGCCTTCGGCTCAGGTCATGATCCCGGAGACCCGGGATCGAGTCCCACATCGGGCTCCCTGCTCGGCGGGAAGCCTGCTTCTCCCTCTCTCACTCCCCCTGCTTGTGTTCCCTCTCTCGCTGTGTTTCTCGCTGTCAAATAAGTAAAATCTTAAAAAAAAAAAAAAAAAAAAAA
>PITA01024063.1:0-26952 GCA_004023965.1 Spilogale gracilis
CTTTAATAGGTCCCCTACTCATCCTTTTACTCATTTTAACTTTCGGGCCATGTATTCTAAACAAACTAATGGCCTTCGTAAAAGACCGGGTCAGTACAGTACAGCTAATGGTCCTGAGACAACAATATGAAGGACTTTCTGGCCCCAAATATGTAGAGGCCTCTCACCTAAATGAGTAAGATTCCTCATTATGAGCGAGTAAAGGGGGGAATGTTAGGGCCTGCTTAGGCTCAAGGCCAGCATAACAGGCTCTGAAACTCCCCTGGTGATTTAGGCCTCTACATATCTAAGACCCCCTGGTGATTGATGCCTTTACAAGTCCTGTGTTTACCAAAGGAGGGCAGTTAAGTCAAAGAACCATCTGTGCATCTTGCTTCCTTGCCCCAGTTCCTGAAATGTGTGGGCATTTCAGGACTGGGGAGGGGGCTAAAGTGTTATCTCACTCAACCGAGAAAATTACTGTTTGACTCATGCTTGCTGTTTAAAATGCCTATAAACCCCTAGACCCTTGCATTTGGGGTCCTTGCTGAACTCCGCTGCACCAGGCAGATGCTTGGACCCTAGCTAGCTAGAAATAAACCTTGCTGTGTGATTTGCATTATCCTGAGCATCCTCGGTTTCTCTTTGGGGAGGCGGTCGTGGACGTTGGACTTTAACACAAGCGAGCACAAACAGAGGCAATGTAGAGGCAGAGGGAGAAGCAGGCTCCCTGCTCAGCAGGGACTGATTCCAGGACCCTGGGATCATGACCTGAGCCAAAGGCAGATGCTTAACTGATTGAGTCACCCAAGGGCCCTCACACCTTTCTTTTTTACCTTCAACATAACTCCTGTTCTATATACCAGTCAAAGCGTAAGAATTTTCAAAATAGTCAGAGATCTCTCCTAGAATCCCAGTTAAAATAGGTATAATAGACACATGTGGGTGAGGTTAGTGTTTAAATGCCAGAGAGGCAGTTTTTCAACTCAAACTAATAAGGACACACCATATACTTAAAAACACCAATCTTCAGAAATAATAGTCATCCCAAGGACTTGAGAAAGAGAAAGGGCAGGGGCAGAAGGAGAGGAAGAAAGAATCTTAAGCAGATTCCCACTGAGCTCAGAGCCCAGCCAAAATTGAGTTGGACATTAAACCAGATGCCCCTAGAAAATATAATCTTTGTAACAAATATACTTTCTTTTGATAAACTGATCCATTTATCATCATCCATGGTGATGTGGTTTGAAGTTTGGGTCCATGAGTTAATGGCCAAAAAAGAATTTTTGCAATGTCATTTTTTTTTTTTTTTTTTTTTAATTGCAGAGAGACAGGACCAGTGGGCAGAAAGAGCTGCCCTGGGATTGTGAGGAGCTACTGGTCATATACTTCCAAATTGGGGGAGATAAAGGAAAAGCAAGTTTCCCAAAGGATTTTCATATGCTAAAGAAGATTTACAAAATCCTGGAAGCCTGTCTATTGTCAAGGTAAGGTTGTTTTTCCTTCTAGAAAGCCATTAACATTAAGATTGGGAGTTCCTGGAGGAGTTAAACTCTGCCTGCCTCAAGAATTGGTCATTAGGCTGCAGTTATAAGGAACTTTAATTTTATCTACATTTCTTTTTGCCTTTGTTCTCCACATCATGGTAATATTCCTTGTTCTGAAATTTACTTTATCTGGCTGCCAGGATCCTGAGATCATGACCTGAGCCGAAAGCAGAGGCTTTAACCCACTGAGCCACCTAGGCGCCCGGGACTTGATTTTTAATTATCCCTACCTTTTATTGGATTGTTTAGACTTTTTACATTTCATGTGATTTTTGATGTGGTTGGCTTTATATCTACCATCTTGCTATTTGTTTTCTATTTGTTCCACCAGTTCTTTGTTTCTTATTTTCTCTTTTCCTGTCTTCTTTTGGAATAATTGAATACATTTTATGATTCCATTTTCTCTTCACTTTTGGTTTATTAGCTCTACTTCTTTGTTTGGCCTGTTGCTCTGGGGTTTGTAAAGGGAAAAGGAGACCACTGATGTGATGTAGGCTGGTCAAGAAGACATTCTTGAAATGTTTTCAGTGCTAAAAGGTGTTTTTATTAAAGCACAGGGACTGGACAAGTGGAGAGAAAGAGAGGATTGTGAGAAATGATTCATCAGATATGTTTATGTTGGGGGCTTAGGAAGGAAGTTTCTAAAGGAATTTTCATGTTAAGGAAGACTTACAGAATCCCTAGGGGACAAGGCTATTGGCCAGCTAAGGTTGCTATTTGCCTCTAATGAAATATTAACATTAAGGCCTTTGTGAGTTCTTTGAGGAATGTCACACTCTGCCTGTCCCTGGTATTTATCAATGGGCTGAAAGTTATAAGGAAATTTAATATTATCTACATTTCTTTTGCCTTTGTTCTCCTCATCAACCACCACTTAATACCTGAAATAAAAAGGCAACAGAAAGGCAGAGCTTTGCTCATCAAACACAGTATTCCGGAGCAGAACAGATTACTGATTCTGTATTTAGTTTTGGCAAGTGTGGAATTCAGGAATTGACGGACTTTGAGAGGTGCAAGTGAACGTGTGAGGGGCCAAGTGAAGTTATTGTTGATTGGATGGCACTCAGTGTTTGTTTCTGCCAGTGAGGGCATCCTGGATTGATTGACTTCTGTAGTGAAGGGCTGATACTGATTTTTTGACGTACAAAAGCACCTTTGTGGAGGTGAGTTATCTGTTATTACAGTTTTTTTTTTTTTTAAGGATTTTATTTATTTGACAGAAAGAAACACAGCCAGAGAGGGAACACAAGCAGGGGGAGTGAGAGAGAGAGAAGCAGGCCTCCCGCGGAGCAGGGAGCCCGATGCCAGGCTCAATCACAGGTCCCCGGGATCATGACCTGAGTCGAAGGTAGTGGCTCAACCAACTGAGCCACCCAGGCACCCCTGTTATTAGTTTTAAATGCAGTTCTGGGGGCTACTTTTCACCATGGCAGAAGCCTGAACATTTTATTTTCAGATTGAAAACATACATTCGTAATTTACCATAATCTAGTTACAAATAATATTATACCACTTCATGTATTGTGAGAATCTTACGACAATATGTTTCAGTTTCTCCCCTTCTACCCATTGTGCTATGCTGCTATAGCTTATTTCTGCATACAGTATTAATCTCAAAATACATTGTTATTGTTTTTAAATAATCATCTTTTTTACTTTTTAATGAAAAATGTTTTTTTATATCTGTTCACATTTTTGCCATTTCTAGTTCTTTCCATCCATCTCTGTAGATCCAAATTCCCATCTAGTTTTATTTTCCTTCTGTTTGAAAAGCTTCCTTTTACATTTCTTACAGCATAGGCTGCTGGTAATAATATGTTCTGTTTTTGTTTTTCTGTTTTATGAATATGTGCTTTCCTTTGAAAAATATTTTTGCTGGTTACAAAATCCTAAATTACATTTCTTTTCTCTTCCATACTATGAAGACATTAGTGCAATGTCTTCTGACTTTCATGGTTTTTTGTTTTGGGTTTTTTTATTTTTTATTGTTACTTAAATTTTTTTTTCCAGTGTTCCAAGATTCATTCCCCATTCCCCACACCCAGTGCTCCACGCTTTAGGTGTCCCCAGTACCCACTACCAGGCTCTCCCATCCCTCCATCCCCCTCCCTCCAAGTCCCTCAGTTTGTTTCTATTTCCAAAGTCTCTGTTTTTCGTTTCTTTCCCTGGATTACCCTAGTTCCCATTTACTTTCTTTCTCCCACTGTCTACCAGGTTACCCCTCATGCACTGCAAGTAAGTGAAACTATGCGATACTTGACTTTCTCTTCTTGGCTTAGTTCACTCAGCATAATCTCGTCCAGTCCAGTCCATCTTGCTACAAAAGTTGGATATTCATCCTTTCTGATGGAGGCATAGTATTCCATTGTATATATGTACCACATCGTCTTTATCCATTCATCTGTTGATGGGCACCTTGGCTCTTTCCACAGTTTGGCGATTGTGGCCATTGCTGTGATGAACATTGGTGTACATGTGGCCCTTCTTTCACTACATCTGTATCGTTGGGGTAAATGCCCAGTAGTGCAATTGCAGGGTCATAGGGTAGCTCTAGCTTTAATTTTTTAAGGAATCTCCACACTGTTTTCCAAAGCGGCTGCAGCAGTTTACATTCCCACCAACAGTGTAAGAGGGTTCCCCTTTCTCCGCAGCCTCTCCAACACTTGTTGTTTCCTGTCTTGTTAATTGGCCATTCTGACTGGTGTCAGGTGGTATCTCAGTGTGGTTTTGATTTGAATTTCCCTGATAGCTAGTGACGCTGAACATTGTTTCATGTGTCTGTTAGCCGCTTGTGTATCTTCTATGGAGAAGTGCCTCTTCATGTCTCTTGCCCATTTTTTGATGTGTTCATCTTCTTTTTGGGTGTTGAGTTTTAGTAGTTCTTTATAGATCTTGGATACCAGCCCTTTGTCTGTAGTGTCATTTGCAAATATCTTCTCCCATTCTGTGGGTTGCCTCTTTGTTTTGTCGACTATTTCCTTTGCTGTACAGAAGCTTTTTATTTTGATGAAGTCCCAGAAGTTCATTTTCGCTTTTGTCTCCTTTGCCTTTGGAGACGTGTCTTGAAAGAAGTTGCTGTGGCCGATGTCAAAGAGGTTACTGCCTATGTTCTCTTCCAGGATTTTGATGGATTCCTGCCTCATGTTGAGGTCTTTCTTCCATTTCGAGTTTGCCATTGTGTGTGGTATGAGAGAATGGTCTAGTTTCATTCTTCTATACGTAGCTGTCCAATTTTCCCAGCACCATTTACTGAAGAGACTGTCTTTTTTCCACTGGATATTTTTTCCTGCTCTGTCAAAGATGATTTGACCATAGATTTGTGGGTCCATATGTGGGCTCTCCACTCTGTTCCATTGGTCCTTTTCTCTGTTTTTGTGCCAGTACCATGCTGTCTTGGTAATCACAGCTTTGTAATAAAGCCTGAAGTCAGGTAATGAGATGCCCCCAGCTTTGCTTTTCTTCTTCAGCAATTCCTTAGCGATTCGGGGTCTTTTTTGGTTCCATATAAATTTTAGGATTGTTTGTTCCAACGTTTTGAAGAATGTTGGTGGAATTGTGATCAGAATGGCATTGAAAGTGTAGATTGCTCTGGGCAGTATAGACATGTTGACCATGTTTATTCTTCCGATCCATGAGCATGGAATGCTCTTCCATCTTTTTGTGTCTTCTTCAGTTTCTTTCATGAGTGTTGTGTAGTTCCTCGAGTACAGATCCTTGGCTTCTTTGGTTAGGTTTATTCCTAAGTATCTTATAGTTTTTGGTGCTATAGTAAAAGGAATCGATTTTCTGATTTCCCGTTCTATTTTTCTGTTGTTAGTGTATAAGAATTCAACTGATTTCTGTGCATTGATTTTGTATCCTGCCACATTACCGAATTGTTGTATGAGTTCTAGTAGTTTGGGGGTAGAGTCTTTTGGGTTTTCCACATAGAGTATCATGTCATCTGCAAAGAGCGAGAGTTTGACATCCTCTTTGCCAACCTGGATACCTTTTATTTCTTTCTGTTGCCTGATTGCTGTTGCTAGGACTTCTAACACTATGTTGAATAGTAGTGGTGAGAGTGGGCATCCTTGCCTTGTTCCTGATGTCAGAGGAAAGGCTGTCAGTTTTTCCCCATTGAGAATGATGTTCGCTATGGGTTTTTCATAGATCGATTTTATGAGGTTGAGAAATGTTCCCTCTATCCCTATACTTTGAAGAGTTTTGATCAGGAACGGATGTTCTATTTTGTCGAATGCCTTTTCTGCATCAATTGAGAGTACCATGTGGTTTTTCTCTCTTCTCTTATTGATTTGTTCTATCTCGTTGATTGTCTTGCGAGTGTTGAACCACCCCTGCATCCCTGAGATAAAACCCACCTGGTCATGGTGGATAATCTTTTTAATGTATTGTTGGATCCTGTTAGCAAGGATGTTGTTGAGAATCTTGGCATCCGTATTCATCAGCGATATTGGTCTGAAGTTCTCCTTTTTGATGGGGTCTTTGTCTGGTTTGGGGATTAGTGTGATGTTGGCTTCATAGAAAGAGTCTGGAAGTATTCCTTCCGTTTCTATTTTTTGAAAGAGCTTCAGGAGAATAGGTGTTATTTCTTCCTTGAATGTTTGGTAGAATTCCCCAGGGAATCCATCTGGGCCTGGACTCTTGTTTTGGGGGAGGTTTTTGATCATTGCTTCAATCTCATTACTAGATATAGGTCTATTCAGATTGTCGATGTCTTCCTGTTTCAGTCTTGGTAGTTTATAGGTTTCTAGAAATGTATCCATCCCTTCTAGGTTGTTAAACATATTGGCATATAATTGTTCATAGTAATTTTTGATGATTGTTTCTATTTCCATGGTGTTAGTCGTGATCTCTCCCCTTTAATTCATGATTTTATTAATTTGGGTCTTCTCCCTTTTCTTTTGGACTAGTTTGGCCAATGGTTTATCCATCTTATTCTTTCAAAGAAGCAGCTTCTAGTTTCGTTGATGCGTTCGACTGTATCTCTAGTTTCTGATTCATTCATCCCTGCTCTAATCCTTATTATTTCCTGCCTTGTGTGGAGGGTTGGTTTAATTTTTTGTTGATTTTCCAGTTCTTTAAGGTGTAATGACAGTTGATGTATTCGGGATTTTTCAATTTTTTTGAGTGAGGCTTGGATGGCTATGAATTTCCCCCTTAGGACTGCCTTTGCTGTATCCCATAGGTTTTGGATTGATATATCTTCATTCTCATTGGTTTCCATGAAGTGTTTCAGTTCTTTGATTTCTTGGTTGATTCACATATTCCTGAGCAGGATCGTCTTTAGTTTTCCAGTGTTTGATTTTCTCCTGAACTTTTTATGGTGGTAGAGTTCCAGTTTCACGGCATTGTGGTCAGAGAATATGCGGGGAATAATTTCAATCTTCTGGTATCAGTTGAGCCCTAATTTGTGACCTAGTATATGGTCTATTCTGGAGAAAGTTCCATGTGCACTCGAGAAGAATGAGTATTCTGCTGTTTTTAGGGTGAAAAGTTCTGAATATATCTATGAGGTCCATCTGGTCCAATGTGTCATTCAAGGTTCTTGATTCTTTGTTGATTTTTTGTTTAGATGATCTGTCCATTGCTGAGAGTGGTGTGTTAAGATCTCCTACAATCAATGTATTTGCATCAATTTGATTCTTTATTTAGTTTAACAGTTGGCTTATGTAGTTGGCTGCTCCCATGTTGAGGGCCTAAATATTTACAATTGTTAGATCTTTTTGATGTATAGACCCTTTAAGAATGATGTAGTGTCCTTCTGTGTTTCTGACTACAGTCTTTAGACTAAAATCCAATTTGTCTGCTATTAGAATCGCTACCCCAGCTTTCTTTTGGGGTCCATTGGCATGAAAGATGGGTCTTCCATCCCCTCACTTTCAGTCTGGAAGTGTCTTTAGATTCAAGATGAGTCTCTTGTAAACAGCATATAGGATGGGTCCTGTCATTTTATCCAGTCTGCAACCCTGTGTCTTTTTATTGGAGCATTTAGGCCGTTCACATTGAGAGTGATTATTAACAGATACGTTTTAATTGACATCATGTTGCCTATGGAGTTCTTGTTTCTATAGATTACCTCTGTAGATTTCTGTTTTGTGTCGCTCTTGGGTTCGTTTCTCCTCTATAGAACCCCTCTTAGCATTTCTTGTAGTGCTGGCTTGGTGGTTGCATAATCTTTTAGACCTTGGCTGTCTTGGAAGCTCTTTATTTCTCCTTCCATTTTGAAAGTCAACCTTGCTGGGTACATTATCCTTGGTTGCATATTTTTGTCATGTAACTTCCTGAATATGTCTTGCCAGCCCTTTCTGGCTTGCCAGGTTTCTGTGGAAAGATTGCACGTTATTCTGATGGTCCTCCTTCTATAGGTAAGGGATCGCTTTCTCCTAGCTTCCCTTAAGACATATTCTTTGGTTTTATGATTCGAGAATTTTATTATTATGTGCCTGGAGGTTTTCTGGCCTCATTGATCTTGGGGGGTGTCCTCTCTGCTTCTAGGATATGAACATTTGTTTTATTCCCCAGATTTGGAAATTTTCATCCATGATTTGTGCAACAATATTTTCTAGGCTTCTCTCTCTCTCAACTCCTTCGGGGATTCCAATAATTCTGATATTGGAGTGTTTCATGGCATCATTCATTTCCCTTATTCTGTTTTCTTGGGATTTTAGCTGTTTGCTCCAAGACTTCTCTTGCTCCTCCTTCTTAATCCATCTGTTTTCTAAATCACTGATACGATATTCAGCTTCACTTACTCTGGCTGTTAGCATATTTAAATTAGATTGCATCTTATCTATAGCCTTTCTATCCTCAGCTTTCACTTCTGTTACTATGGCTTCCACTTTGAGACTAATGTTCTTTTCTAAATTAACTATTGCTTGGACTATTGCTGCCCTGAATTCCATTTCTGTCATATTGTTTATGTTCATTTCCATTAATTCTGTGACCGAGGTTGCAGTCTTGGGGTTCTTCTTCTGTTGGATGTTCCTTCTCCGAGTCATTGTGGTGAGGAGTGGTTGAGGGGGTGTATGGCTAACTATATCAGCCACTATCTAGGTGGATTGGTTGTTGGAAGGTTTTGGAGCAACCAGAATTCACCACCGAAAAGGGTGGAGAAAGAAAAAAGAAAACGGAAGAGAGGAAGCAAGAAAAGAAACCCCTGCCAGGGTGGGGCCCAGTGGTAGCATTCATATGGTACAAAACTGTTACAGGGTAAAGAAAAGGGTTATCACGGGTGAATGAAGAGATCTAAAAGCGAAGCCCAACCTATATGACCCCCAAGACAAGTATTTATATAATACAAAAGCAAAGACAATTACAAAGACACACTGACAAACTAGAATGGGAAGGTGAAGGGAGACACTCCTTGTGGGCAAGGAATGCATTTCAGACGCTCCTGAGTTTGTCTTGTTATTATTGTTGGAGGAGCCCACTTTCAAAAGATATGGGGAGATTAGAACTGGTTGTATATAGGGGTAGTATTGAATAGGGATGTGGGATTGACTTGAAACTTATAACTACATGTACACGTAAAAGAGAGAATAAAGGAAAGAGGAGAGAAGAAAGGGAAAAACAGAGAAAGCAAACAGGGAAACAAGAGGCAACAACAAGAGCAGAAAATATAGGAGTGTGTTTGAAAAAATTTCAAGGTAAAAAATATGTTATGGGGTGTTGTATTGAGTATCATGTTGTGATAAAAAGGCGGTTAAAAATTGAAAGAAGAAAAACCATGAGAATGTATTTTTAAGCTTAGAATGGAAGCTTTAAAAGTAAAAATAGAAAAAAGTTTAAAAAAAGTAAATAAGGTGGAAAACTATCAATAAGTTGTAGGCCTTTGGTACTTGTAGTCATTGCCAGGAGTTTAATAAATCGCCTTTCCTCCGATTTGGGGTTTTGCAGTTTGAGTGTTGTCCTCCTGAGCTTCTGGCTTGCTTTCTGGGGGTGGGGCCTGCGGCATAGTTTCAGTCCTTCTACCTGGGTTGCGTCTCTTCTCCCCCTTGCTAGAGGCTGGTCTCCATGGTAACCAGGTTATCAGGTTACAATTCTCTGGTGGCCGAACGTTCTTTTACGTCCTTTTTCAGCTGCTGAGGAAGTCAGGTCGGAGCAAGATGTCTGTGCCCAGACCTCCTTCCCAGAGAGAGCCTTTATACAGAGAGGGGCTCTCTCCTGCCTCCCAGTTGGCAGCCTGTCACAGCCTGGCACACGCAGAGGCTCGATTGATCTCTGCCCACGCCCCCCGCTTGTCGCTTCACTCCCGCACCTCAAAACCACAACTCCTTTTGGATTGCGCGAACTTGTCTGTGCTCCGGGACCCGAGGTCTCTCCGGTCCCACGCAAGTCTGTAAAATCACCTTCCCTGGGGGGTCCGCGCCCAGCCCACGGGGTGGAGAGAAGCGGGAGAGAAAGGCAGCGGGAGAGAAAGGCAGCGGCGGAAAAATAGAATCCACGCCCGCCGCTCTCGCTGAGATCCCCTGTGCTGCGAAGCCCTGCTTCTCTGGCTTAAGCAGTGGGGGGATAGACTCCGCACCCCAGCCCCTCCAAGTTCCCTGGAGCTGAGGGGCACTTCCTCTCCCTGCAGATTCCCGTCTCCCTGCTGCCGCGGAGGAGAAACTGATTTTGCACCTCACAGGGCACTCTCTGTCCCTGCGGTTCCCCCTCTCCCTGCTCCGGTGGCAGCAGCGGCGGTGAAAGAAAAGTCTCCTTGCCTTTCCGCGGGCTCTGCTGCGCTTCCGTTTCTGTTTCGCCTGGATTCAGACCGTAATCTGCTTTTATTCCTCACTCACAGAGCTCTTTCGTGTTGGGGTATTTGCTTTCTATGGTTCAGCTCTGCAGGCTTCCTCCCCCACTCCCCTGTCTCTGGGGGCAAGCCTGTGGTCCCTCTCACTTGTTTCTACCTTTTTGCAGATGGTTTTTGTCTCCAGAAGCGCAAAATATCACCTTTCAGGCTGATTTCTTGGGTGCTCTCAGTGGTCCTGCAGTGTTCCTTTTGCTGGAATTGAGTGCACTTCAGGGAACTCCCCGAAATGTGATCACCTGGTCTTCCGCCATCTTCTTCTCTCCTGTTTTGGGTTTTTTTAAAAAAATATTATTTATTTATTTATTTGACAGAGAGAGATCACAAGTAGGCAGAGGGGCAGGCAGAGGGAGAGGAGGAAGCAGGCTCCTCACTGAGCAGAGAGCCTGATTTGAGCCTCCATCCCAGGATCCTGAAATCAGGACCTAACTGAAGGCAGAGGCTTTAACCTACTGAGCCACCAGATGCCCAAACTTTCATGGTTTTTAACTAGAAGTCTATTATCCTTTCTCTCTTTGTCTCTCTTTATGTACTATGTCTTTTATCTCTAGCTGCTTTAAGATTTTTGTCTTCATCACTGCTTTCAGCAATTTGCTTGTGCTATGCTTGTGTGGTTTTCTGTTTCTTCTATTTGAGATACATTGAAATTCCTAAGTCCGTGGACTTAACAGTGTTCATCAAATTTGCAATTATTTTTTACTGTCTCTCCTTGTTTTTCCTTTTGGGGCTCCAGTTACATGTACATTAGATTACTTGATAGTGTCCTACAAAGCCCAGGTTTACTCATTACTGTTCTCTCTCTCTCTCTCTCTCTCTCTCTCTCTCTCTCTCTGTTTCATTTTAGTTTGTACTGTGATGTCTTTAAATTCATTGATCTTTTGAAAATTCAACTAAGATGTTATTATATCTTTCCTTTCTCTCTTCATCATTTTTAAGCTTTCTTCCCATTTCTCAAACGTATAAAGATAGGTTTTTTAAGGTCTTTCTCAGATAATTCCATCGTGTCCGTCATTTCTAGATATGCTTCTATTGATTTTTTCTCCTAATTATGGGTGATATTTTTCTGCTTCTTTGGATGCTTGGTAATTTTTGTTGGATGTGGGACATTTTGAGTTGTATGTTATCAGATGCTAGATTTTGTTGCATTCCTGTAACTATTGCTAAACTTTGTTCTGGGACAGAATTAAATTGCTTACAATAAGTTTAATCACCTCCATGTTTGTTCTTAAGCTTTGTTAGTATAAATTTAGGGCAGCTTTTAATCCAGGCTTAGTTTGACCAGCTAATGAGAACACCCAACAATTCCCAGCCCTGTGAAATCTACATACTTTCTAGGGCTCTTTCCATGACCTCAGGTAATTTTCTCACATGCACCAGCAGATCCAATTACTTAGCCAAAGACTGAAGACTACAGATATACAAAAATCTCTGTGAAACTCACACCTAGCCCTTAAATTTCTCTGAAAACTCTAGCCACCCTGGTCTGCTTAAATTTCAAACTCTCTCCTCAACTCAGCATGACCACCAGTCTCTGTCTGGGGGTCTCCTTTCTTGTACTGCCATCTGGAAGCTCTGTCCAAATAATAAGCCGTTATGATTATAGGACTCACCTCATTTGTTTCCCACATCTCAGGGATCATTGCCCTGAGCTGTCTGTTGTCCATTGTCTGAATCCCATTGATTCATCTATTTTGCCCAGTTTTATAGTTGTTTAAAGAAGGTGAGTGAATGTGGTCCTTGTTATTCCATCATAGTCACAAGGTCCCCGAGTTGTTCTTTTTAATGTGAGGCATTTTAGAGACAAATGAAAGGATTAATTAAAAATATTTGAACTTGCTTTTTGAAAACAGATGTTTTGTTTTGTTAGTTTAATAAGCAATTAGCTAAGACATAAGTTAATGTTTGATCACGCACAACAGTTAAGTGCGTGGACAATGGAATCAGGTTGCCTGGATCTCTGCTCGGTCATCTACAAGCACTATGAGACTTGTCCGTGTAATCATTCCCTTCTTTGCCTCTGCTTTCCCATCTGTGAAAGGAGAGTGATAATATTACCTTATTTCATGGGGTTTTAGGGAACATTAAATGAGCCTTATGTTTGGGAGTCACTATAGCCATTATTTATTATTATGTAACAAACTTGTATAACAAAATACTCTGAAATTTCGTGGCATAAAACAAGAACAATTTATTTAGCTCACAGTTTGGTAACACACACAAAAAATTTTTGTCTGGAATCCTCTGGGATTCAGCTCATTGTTGACTCCAGTGACAGGGGTTAGTGGACCACATGTCCCTTCTCCCACATGGTAGCCAGGGCTTGTTTAGGGTTCTAAGAGCAGCAACCCTACCTGTTTCATTACTCAAGCACTTTCCAAGTCTCTCCCTTGGTCACATTTCCTATTTTCCTATTTACCCATAGGGCCTAATCCAGAGTCAGTGTAGGTGGGCATCATCAGAGGTGTGGATACAAAGAAGAGACAACTCGTGGCCATTTTTGCAATCTAGCATAGGCACTGAACAAAATTTTAACTGTTTAGTACATGTGCACTATTTTTTTAAATTTTATTGTAATATAAATTCAACAGGCATATAGTAATTATTTATAAAAAATAGACAGTAATAAGAACTAGATAGCTGAGGTGTTAACTGTTAACTCTATCTCATCAGTATACCATTATAGCTAAAAAAAAAAAAAAAAGTGCTTGTCTTGACTCAACTGATCTTTTCACTCCTCTTCTGTGCAATCATTACAACTTCAGGGGACATCTCTTGTCTCCAATCCCACAATTACGTTCTGCTGCAAAATTTCTTCTCTCTTCACTCTTCAGTTAGAACAGTTGTATAAATCACCTAGAATGTTGGCAAGAAAAGAGCAACTTCTGGGCTGAGTGCTTTTTGGGGGAAAAAAAAAATCTTTCCCACTACCCAGAGTCATTTACATAGGTTAATTCCTAGAGTTTAAAATCCATAGCACCTCCTTACTGTAGCAACTGTGAGAGAAACTGTCTTTTTTGCAGCATCACAGAAGGGTTACTGGTTAAGCATTTTATGCACACATATGTGGGCACTCCTGAAAACAAAAATACTACTTATTGTTCCCGTGCACTTAAGACTGACTCTCTCTCCCTGGCTATGTCCCTCTCCTGACACCAAATGCCATGATTATTGTCTCAGTGAAGTATTGCATGAATCTTCCTGGATCAAGAGCTCATCTGTAAATTATTGCTCAATCATTCTCTGGTCCTATACTCGCAAACTTGATTCAATCATAGATAGTGTATGCATATCCCACAAGTCTTTACTGAACCTCAGTAACCTACAAGTCACCTATTTGTCTGTGGCAGGATGATTCATTGAAACATTAATGTTACCTTGCTGAAATAGGAGAATACATAGAATAAAAGGGAATATATAGAATAAAAGGGAAATTTATCTCATCCTATCTCCCTTCCAAGAATAATCATGTCCCTGTGATCAGTTTCCCTTGCTCTGTGGTAATTATTTTAGTAACTTTCTTGTGTTTCAGAAGAGACCCTGAAAGTAACTCCCCATTCACACCTCCAACCTCAAGTTCAGATGTTTGTCTAAGAGAAAGCCAGTGTTTGGAAAATATGGATTAATGGCCTGAACTCTGGTGAAAGAGAAAGATTCCTATAGAGGGGGAATTTGGAGAAGAGAAAGGGAAACATTGTGTGTTTCCTGTTTAGATAGAACACTTGGACCTCACTGCCATACAGTGGCCCATCAGTTGTGAACATGGATGTCCCATGATGTGACAACATGAGAATACCAAGTACCATGGCTTTTGGAACCATGACCAAGTTTGGTGCAAGGGAGTACTCATATTTAAATGGACCAGATTGGCTTGAAAAATGAGCATCTTAGCAGCAGCTATGATAGAATAAAGACTGAGGCCCTTTCTCCAAGTCTCCTATATTGTATAAGTCCTGGTAGGGAAATGGACCTGTCTCTCCTCTCCTGCCCCATGTGCCAGTTAGGTTTCCTGCTAGCTCTGGTATGACCATGCCAGAAAACAAAGCATATATCACCTTTTCACATCCTAGTCAAGGCACAAAATTATACTGATTTATTTGTAAAAGTAAAATCTTTATCAATAAGTTTCCAGGAGCTGGTCCTCTGAGCTATTTTCCATCCTTGCATTTTGTGGTTTCAAGCTAGTCACCAGGAATCCCAGGGATAATAAGGTATAGGAGTTGGTGGGAGTCTAATGTGTCAGTGCTAAAGGCTCTTCTGGATCCGGTGCACAATGACTAGCTTACTGGCACCAGTAGGTCTGTTAGCAGGTGTGAGATAAAGAGGATTCAAATCCTACCATGGCCCAAAAAGCAATTACACAGAAATGTTGCTGCAGGCCTTAACATTAAAAACTCTCTATCACTTCTAGTTGGCTCTATCCACTACTCCAAAGGCAATTTCCTCCCAAACTTTCAGCATTATAGATTCCCTCTTTCCCCTTGAACCTGAAAATCCAGCTGTGTTCTCTCGCCTCTGACATCAGCATTACTGGCTTTGATACAGCCAACCATCTGGTTGATGAGGCATGAGGCAGAATGGAATCCAGCTCACTCTTCCCTGCTGTTTCCACATGAATGCTACAAAGCTCACTGGCGTCAACATGGATGGTGACCTGTGACTCAGACTCACAAGGAATTGGCATAATTAAATAACCAAGGCCATAATTTATGATGACCATCATTGACATTTTCAGGTTGAGATTGAGGTGGCTGTTTTTGTAATGATCAGAATTTGGGGGGCGGGGGATACTTTGAGTCGGGTGGTCTTTCCCAAGAAGTTTGTCAGATGATGTGAAATCAGTATAGGCAATAGCATAGACGTTTTGAATATTGAGAAAAGGAGTTAACATTTTTAGCTATTTTATTGTTTGAAATGAAAGTATGAAATGTATCTGTTCATTTACTGTTTGAATTCATACTTCTAAAGCTGCTCTTTATTTTTTTCCTACTTCTTTTCAACACATTATCTCTAAGTAGAGAATTTCTATCCATCAGTGTTAACTGTTTTCTTCACCTCCCACCCACAATGCCTCACTCCCCCAGCTTTCCTGTCAGTTCTAACTTGGGGAGTTTTAAATGGGAAGAGAGAGACAACAATCACCACAAAAAAGAAGGAGTAAGAGTAATAAGAAACAGCGTGATGGTAGAGATAGATTTTGTAATCAGAGACCTGGATTTAGTCATCATTGTGCTGCTGACTAAATGAGTGATCTTGTGCAACATCATTTGAACTCTCTGTACCTCAAATTCTAATCTGCAAATTAGGAAAATACCAGTAAATAAGGTAGGGTGCAGTATGTCTTTATAGATATTATTTATTGAAGGAAAACTGAGAAATGGATGTTGAACTTCATATTAGACCCAAAGTGGAAGCACTAAAATGAAAGTTGTGAAGGAAAACTAGATTCCTTCTCCTTCTCATTTTTCCCATGAGCGCTGAAATAGGGACTATACTTGTTTGGTTTAGTGCTTTCATTATGGAGATGAATTCTCTGAACAGATTTTCACCAGCAGAATGAGAATCTCTCTCTTTCTCTCAGGAATAGAAATTTAGATTTAGGAAGGAACAGCAAGGCCTGTACTTCTTTATCTGCCTGTGTCCCCTGGCCTGTCCAGTTACCTTTCTCCAGCTCTCCTTTGAACCTAAAATATAAAAAGAAAAAGGCCATCTACAGCCTTGCTCAGTGTGACTGTGCAAACCTATTCCTCTCTTACTTTGTATTCAGGACACACGTGCTCCTCCTCCTGTAGTATTTGCTGATATACTTTGCACTCCAGCTGCTGCAATATTTAAATTAGTGATTCAGTACATAGACCACACGATGTGCCACTACACTCCAACAAGCAAGGTCTGTCTCTCCGTGGGGACAGAGGATCTAAGCATCTGTCATTCTCCTCCTGTCGCTTATAATTAACCACTCGCCCCTTTACACACATAAATATTTATGTGCAAAAATAAAACTCCCTGGTGCTTTAAACCAATCTTTCTTCTCCTCAGTGAACTTTGAAAGTTACCAAAACTAATTTTTTACTTAATTCAAGACTCTATAAGAAACTCTTCGCTGTGAAGAGCTTATAACACATAATTATATTCCCAGAAAATAATTTTAAAAACCTCAGGGTTGGAAGTAGGATACATGTGTGCTTCTAGAATGTAAGCTCCATAAGGGAGAGATCTTTGTCCATTTTATGGGTATGTCTCAATTGTTTAGAATAGTCCCTGTCATATAGGGTGAGCTCAGGGAATATTTTGTGAATAGAAAATAAATGAATGCACACTAATCCCAACTATGAAACATGAGTTTAAGATGAAGAGTTTAAATGTTGAACTTCTAGGCAAACATTGTAGATCATGAAAATACTATGATATTAAGGGAGAATAAACTGGCACGAGCCATAATCATGAGATGTAAAAGTTCAACAAGGAATTTATTCACTCAACAAACTATCATTAACGATTGTCAAGCATCATCACATTAGGTCCTAAAGCAATTATAAAAAATCAAGTCATCCTTACCTTCAAGGAACTCTTCGCTTGTGAATGATTCTCAACAGATAATCCGTGGATCTTCTTTCAGTATTTGTTAAAATTGCAGAATCTCAGGTCACACCCTCAAACTTACTGAATCAGGATCACCAAGGACAATCCTGGAAATCTATATTTTCTTTCTTTTTTTTTTTTTTTTTAAAGATTTTATTTATTTGACAGAGAGAAACACAGCCAGAGAGGGAACACAAGCAGGGGGACTGAGAGAGGGAGAAGCAGGCTTCCTGCAGAGCAGGGAGCCCGATGTGGGGCTCGATCCCGGGTCTCTGGGATCATGACCTGAGCCGAAGGCAGTCGCTTAACCAACTGAGCCACCCAGGCGCCCCGAAATCTATATTTTCAACTTGCTAGCCAGGCACTTACAAACACTAATGTTAGAAGTTGATCTAACGGGGTGCCTGGGTGGCTCAGTGGGTTAAAGCCTCTGCCTTCGGCTCAGGTCCTGATCTCAGGGTCCTGGGATTGAGGCCCGCATAGGGCTCTCTGCTCAGCAGGGAGCCTGCTTCCTCCTCTCTCTCTGCTTGCCTCTCTGCCTACTTGTGATCTCTCTCTCTCTGTCAAATAAATAAATAAAATCTTAAAAAAGAAAAAAAAAGATGCTTATCTAATGGAATTCATGCTATTTGACTGTTTCTCAGCAATTATGTGGTCTCCACTTCCATTCAGGTAACACATTGTTACAGCCAAACCTTCCTTATTGAACTAATAAAATAGCAATATTAAAATAAACGATGGCGTTTGATTAGATGTTGAGTAGCCTATTGATTCAAGTCTGCAAAACAGTCCTCTTTTAAACTAATCCTTACAGGGACTAGTGATTTGAAATGAATTTAAAAGATGAACATTTGTGGGGCACCTGAGTGGCTTAGTCAGTTAAGCATCTGCCTTTGGCTCAGGTCATGACCCCAGGGTCCTGGGACCCAGCACTGCACTGGGCTCCCTGCTCAATATGGATCTCCTTCTCCCTCTCCCTCTGCCCCTGTCTCTCTCTCTCTCAAATAAATAAAATCTTGTAAAAAAAAAAAAAAGCAAAGAATAAAAGATTAACATTTAGTACATGGAGACATCAGAAAAGCCCTAACCAATCCTTTCATGTCCACTGAGTTTCTAAACTTCTGCAAATAGTATTTGAAATTTGCCTCAGGCCTCATCAATTTCAAATATCCCAGCATCTCCATCAACCTGTCCTGCTCAGTACTAACTCCAGAGCTGAGTGACACCTGCACATTTTCTTGAAAAGACTAATTAGATCCTCAGTGCCCAAGGTGTAGTCAGAATCAACCACCATCTGGCTCAGGATGGTGCAGCCTTAACATGCTGAATGTTGAGCTTTAATTATGTGTTTGTGTGATTTAACACAGCTTTCTGTGGACTACTGACATAGCACATCTTTAAACAACTTTTCTGACCCCCTGTGGATTGTAAAATTCATTTCTCAGTTGTTCTTCCCCGTTTGAATTATCTGCTCTGACCTGACATCAGCAGGCAGAGTCTTTCACATCTTTCATTTCTTTACTGTCTTATTCACTTCTACTCTTTCATATTTCCACAGTGTTGAACTCCGTGATTTCTAGCAGCTCGTGAATCTTGTCCTTTATGGATCTTGACACCTTAATAACCTTTCTTTCCCTTTTAATGTTCTTTGCCAACCCTTTTTTAATTCTTCACCAATTCTTTTTGAAATGATTTGTAAAGGTTTAATATTTAATTATTTTCCTTGTTCTATCCCTCAGAACTGTTTGGCATTTCGCTAAGTAGAGAGTACAAATTGAGAGTTTGAGCACATACTAATATTATTTATACATTATTTTATACTCTAATTCTCTGTGGAAAAGATATATTAAATTCCATACCAGCCAGAAAAATGAAAATGCTTTGGGAATTGCAATCATTGGTCACTGAGCTAGCTGCAAACACCTCCTTAATTTTGAAGATAACAGATTAATGATTGAGATAACACCATTTAATGTCTTAATGCTAAATTGCATATTTACTGTTAACCAAAACAATTTTTTCAACTCAAAGTGATGGTACTTAGTGTTCTGTTACTTATGCCAGGAGCTAATCAATTTGTCCCTTAAATGGATGTTCAACTGATTAAGAGAAGCTAATATCAGTTATGAAATCCATAGGGCACAAATGAGTCAGGGATAAAATCCTTCATTCTAACTTGGGGCCAATAATTCTATCTCCTTAAACTACCTCTTACTTCTGTTGGAAGAAGTTACTTTCTTTCCTTAGCTGTGTAAGAGTCATACTCTTAATGTGTAGATTGAAAATTAAAGCCAAGATTCGCTCAGAGTTTAGGAATCAAACCAAGGACTGTGCTATGGTGCGTTTAGTTTCTTCCGTAATCCCTAATAGTCAATAATTAGGCAAAGGGATTATAATTCCATGTTAAAAATAGATTGCTATGAATAAAATAAGGCTGTTTTTAAATTTAACTCCCCTCAATGCTATAAAGAAGATTTATGTATGTTAATTGTGCAGTACTCTAAAAAGATCATTTTACCTGATAATATTCATTCAACAGATAGTTATTAAACATCTGTTTTAAGTGTCTGGTACTGTGCTAAACACCAAATGTAAGTAAGGGCATATAAGACACAGTTTCTGACTTTAGAAAGCCAAAAGAAACAAAAAGCAATAACCAGAGTGGATCTTAAAAGTTCTTATCACATGGAAAAAAGTTATCTAAGTATGGTGGTGGATGTTAGCTAGACTTATTGTGGTAATCATTTTGCAATATATGCAAATATCAGATCAAAGATATATGTCAATTATACCTCAATAAAATAAAAAATTTAAGCAACTACGATGGTAGATAATTAGTTACATTTTTACCAGTTAGAGTCACTCAAAAATAGATAAAGAAAGAGAAGGACAGTCATTTGGCAACATGCTATATTTTATACATCTGAGATTAATAGTTGGACAAAAGATACCTGTGTCAGGAAAAAAGCACAATTCAGGGTGCCTGGGTGGCTCAGTGGGTTAAAGCCTCTGCCTTCGGCTCAGGTCATGATCTCAGGGTCCCGGGGTCCAGGCCTCATTGGGCTCTCTGCTCAGCAGGGAGCCTGTTTCCTCCTCTCTGCCTGCTTTTCTGCCTACTTGTGAACTCTCTCTGTCAAATAAATAAATAAATTTTTTTAAAAAAAGCACAATTCAATGACTCTAAATTCAGGGGACTGGCAGTCAAGATGACTGGCCTCTTTTTCTAGCTTGTAGCTATCACTAATGTCCTGTTTGACTTTCGGAGTACTTAAATTCTTTCTGTATTTAAAATTTCTCATTTGCAAAAGAGCAGCAATAGAGGTAACATAATAGTAGAGGTCAATTTCAGATCATTTGGAGGAAAACCAAGACATCCTCAAGGGCTTCTGTACTTGGAATCCAAATGCAAACTGCATTAGTCAATCAATCATTCAGTTAGTAAGTATCTATTGATTATCTACTGAGTGCTCTCCAGAGTGCCAGACCCTATGGGGGGACACACAGACGAGGGAATATAATTATTATTTTCTTTATTAGCTGTCAGCCTTGTTGGGTAGAAAACAATTAATATTCAATAACAATTAGGAAAGAAAATAATTAATTAATATTTATTGGGTGGCTACTATCTGCCGGACCCTGCTGTGTTATTTTTTAAAAGTGAGCAAATATATATTATCAAAAGCCGGACTGTGCAGTCTTTCAAAAGCTATAAAATGTTGGATTAGAGAGAGATCAATTAGGTTACATTCAAGGATGGCTTCACTCAAGTTAGAGGATTTGAACTGAGCCAAGGTGTTGAACTGCTCTGGAGCAGATGAAGTTGGGTATAAAGCAGCACATTCTGGAGGAAAAGGATCAAGCCCAAAGGAGACAAGGGGCAGAAGAAGCTGATCATGGTGCATTTATGGACATATGCTTTTACCAAAACGTCTTATAAATGGACAATGGGAAACTCAAGCCAGACTTCACAAGACTCATTTAAAATTTGCAGGAATGTCAATTTAGAAGAAAGTGTATAAGAAGAAAGAAAACATTTGAAACAGGGAGAGGACGAAATTTCTAGAGCAGGGAACTCGTGATAAAAAAGCTTTAAGAGAGATCGGTCTGAGCGCAGCATATTGATTTGATATTAAGGTACAGCAACTAGACCATCGGGAGATTGGCTCCTTCTAACCCCGTATTTCTGATTTCTGCAACACTCAGATCACATATTTTTCTCTTATCATTTGTAGAATAACATATCCTTTAGAGATTTTAGATCCGCCATTTCATTTACTGAACATTCAGTGACACATGGCTTAGGAAATATAAAGTGTTAATCCTACTTTGTCCAATCTGAGATTTGTCATGCAGAGATTTTCTCAAAAAGAGAACAGTTGTTTATCTGACCAACTTTTATTTCTCCATTGTCTTCCTATCTACCTTTGATTCAGGGTTGAGTTAAAACAATGTCAGCAAAATAATGCTATTAATCCTTTTCCTTCCTTCAATTTCTGGGCACAGGGAGTGCCTGGCAGGGGTGAAATAAGGCCATGAGTCCTGCAGGGTCCTCAAAGCTTTGCCTGGGATAAGAAGTTGGAGACCAAAGACAGAAAGAATCAAAATGAGAGCTGCCCTAACAACTTTCTTCTCTTCAAATCTGCTGGAGAGAGCTGGAAAAGAAGAAAGAAGAAGCAGTAAATGGAAAGAAGAAAAGTAGAGATAAAGTAGGTGCTATGGGGCCATGGTCTCAACTCAGGACTAAACTAGTATTTTCAAGTCTAAGAGAGGAGCGGTGGGGCCAGTTCAAGACATACACTTGGTTCTGCCATTCACTGCACATCTAAGTAGACTCCTGGGTAGCACCCTAGAAGAAGCTTTTGCCTCTGTCTTTTCTCCTCTGTTCCCCTTCTCTCTATTTCTCCATCCCAAACCCCATTTCTCTGCCAGAAACCTGTCTTCTTTTATCTAGAACTGTTCAAAGGCAAAAAGAAGAGCATTCTTTTGGCTGCACACAGGAAAGGCTAACATTTCATTTTTTTCTTTGTTTTGTTTTTCTTTCTTTTTCTTTTTTAGAAAGAGAGAGTGTGTATGTGTGAGTGGGGGAGGAGCAGAGGAAGAGAGAGAATCCCAAGCAGCCTCCATACCACCACCCCCCTCAGCCCCTGAGCCCGAC
This sequence comes from Spilogale gracilis, assembly GCA_004023965.1. Lineage (NCBI taxonomy): Eukaryota > Metazoa > Chordata > Mammalia > Carnivora > Mephitidae > Spilogale > Spilogale gracilis. Next base: position 22,052 of record PITA01024063.1, read on the forward strand.
ATAGGGCTCAATCTAACAACTCTGAGATCATCACCTGAGCTGAAATCAAGAGTCAGACGCTCAACTGACTGAGCCACCTGGGTGCCCCTGACATTTCATTTTTACAGAGAGTACATTGTATAAGCTATGCTTCAGGCTGTGTCTATACATATGTGTGTGTGTATATCTATCTGTCCATCTGTCTCTCTATGTATATATCTATATCCACTATCTATAAACTAGATACCCTTTTATAAGCAGATCCATGGGGGTTCTTGATATCCATGCCTCTCTAGAATCCTCACAAATGTCCCCGATCGCCATATTTTGGCCCTCCCTTTTAATCCCCACTCCTTCCTTCTCTCCTCGCTGTCTTCTCCTCTCTTCCCACTCATGGCAGAAAGACACACAAAACAAGGAAAATATGGGACTTCCTGAAGCAATATTGTCTCTAATAGAGGAAACTTTGTAGAAGGTGGACTGTACAGGGGAAAGCCCCAAACAGCACCACGTTTTCCTCCATTTTTGCCCACAGCCTGAAGACTTCCTTCTCTCCCACACTGGCAGATAGGAAATTGGGGCACTTTAACCAGGGCACTATTCATCAAGGTTCCGGGAGTGGTTGTGCTGCTACCCTCATGTTTCTTTCCTACCTCTCACCAGAGCCCAGTGGGGAAGAAGTAACCTCACCTCTACTTTATCAGTCTCAGGCCTGGGCTTGGGCCTCTGAACACAAGACAGGAATGCTGAGAAATCGCTCTGCACTGGAGAGTTAGAAAAGATCATTTTGTCTAGAATCCAGATGGAACTTTCTGAAGCCTTTCAAGATTCTGTTTTCTTGAATTCTGAAATAAGTCATTTCTTTCTTTTCTTTTTTTTAAGATTTTATTTATTTATTTGACACACAGAGAGAGATCACAAGCAGGCAGAGAGGCAGTCAGAGAGAGAGAGGAGGAGGCAGGCTCCCTGCTGAGCAGAGAGCCCGACGCTGGCCTCGATCCCAGGACCCTGAGATCATGATCTGAGCTGAAAGCAGAGGCTTAACCCACTGAGCCACCCAGGTGACCTGAAATCAGTTGTTTCTAATGCAAAGAGCATCTATACACTGTCTCAGACCAAGTTATGATTCCTTCATTTCCACAGTGACCTAATACCCCTCTGCGGTCAATTTTGTAATAGGAAATGGCTACATTTTAATAAATATTATTCAAATTCACCTATTCTGAACCAGTCTCCAGATTACTTGTCAGTCCGTAGCTTTTCAATCACAAGTGCCCTGAAATAATAATTCTCCATTAGCTAACCAGTAAGCTTCCTTGTAGGAGTTGTGACATATATTTGAGTACTAATTAGAGGAATGAAATGGAGTAGAAATATTGACATTTATTTTTTTTAAAGCTTGCCTTTATTTATTTATTTATTTATTTATTTATTTAGAGATGGGGAGAGAGAGAGCATGAGCAGGGGTAGGGCAAGGGACAGAGAGAGATAATCTCAAACAGACTCTGAACTGAGCCCACAGCCTGATGTGGGGCTCCATCCCACAATCCTGAGATCATGACCTGAGCCCATATTGAGTCAGACACTTAAGTGAGCCACGCAGGTGCCCCTGATTTTTTTTTATATGTTTGGCACAGTATCAGACACTCACAAATTTTAATCTTAACCTCATTGTGATGAGCTGAAAACAGAACTGGACGCTTGTCCCAACCTGCAGGTAGTCAACGGAGACCCTAGAGGAGGAGTGAGAATGATAGGACAAGAGACACGAGAGATGGAGACAAGACAGGATTCTGATCAAGTCTCGTTTATTGGCAAGTTCAAGGGGGTAATTATAGGGCAGGCAGCGAGGGGAGTTTCTCTAGCAGGCAGCTCAAGTAACTAAGCACAAAAGTTAGAGATAGCATAGTGAAACATACTGCTAGCCATCAGTGGCATTCCAGTACGAGCTGTTCCAGGGAGTAGAGCTTGCACAAAAACAGCTTGTCAGAAGTTGGGCGTAAATGGCCTTGCCAGTCAGCAGCCAGGCGCAGGTGGCCCTGCCAAGGTCTGGCTTCCCACAGGTCCCCTTCTTTTTAAATTTTTAATAGGCCAGTGAGTCTTTCCTTGCGGGGACTGTGCCTGTCTTAGGTCAGGAAAAACGTGCACATCCCATAGGTATACACTTTACCCATCATGGGAAGTCTGAACAGCTTGGGTTCAGCTCCTGTCTTAGGTGGTATATACGAGCTTGTTAAGCTTGGGGCAAGCCTTTTCCAGTTGCCCGTCTCTGGCTATCCAGTCCAGCTCACCAAGAATGAGGAAAGAGCCAATCAGATGGGTTTACAAAACATCCTTTACGGCTCTTTTATATCTCTGGGTAAGACTCTCTGTCGGCTATCTCAAGCCTGTGGTAATGGACCTCTATGGGTTGCATCTTAATAGCGTCTATTTGTTGTTTGACAAAGGCCATAAGTTTATTGAAAAGGAAAGGTCCTAGCGACAGTAAGAGTAGCAAGCCAGCCAGGGGCCCCAGCCAGGGAAGGAGGTAAGGGAGAACCCCATTGAGCCCGCTCCAAAGAGGGTTTTCAAACAATTCTTTTCTTCTTTTCACCAGATCTTCTTGTAGCTTGCTTGATCTTATCTCGAACAATCCTGGACTTGGCATAAAAGCAGCAACGCTCCTGTAGGGCCAAGCAAATCCCTCCTTGTTCTGCAGTGAGCAGATCTAAACCTCTACGGTTCTATAAAACAACTTTGGCTAGGGAGTCAATTTGATCTTGGATATCATTAATAGTACTAGACAGAAAATGAACATCACTGACCAGCTGATTAGATAATTTTGTGTATGAATGTATAGCAACCCCCAGACCAGCTGTGCCGGAGGCTAAAGCGCCAGAAACTCCTAGCCCTACAAGTAGGGGTATAAATTGTACAGCCCTTTTTTTGCGTCCCGCGATGTAGTCAAAGCTTGGTAAAGGTATTGGCTCTTCTCCAGGGATAATATTAATATCTGGGAGAATAGTTGCCTGTACACATAATCCTGACCAGTGGGCAGGTGGGCAAAGCAGTAAATACTAGGTTCCCTTCACACATAAGCCACATCTGGGACAAAGTCCAGGAGCAGTTTTTTGTGGTTTAGTTTTTTCGGCCTTACAGTCCTTAGCAAAATGCCCTTGTTCCCCGCAACTGAAACATTTGTTTCTGTTTTGTTGAGATAAAAACTGTCTAACAGTGTAGCCTTGCATGGCTGCAGCCATGGCGAGCCCCTGCTGGTAAGCTGTCCCAGTATCAGAATAAAGGCCAGAGAGGTCAGTCTTTTTTCTATAGGGGCGGATAGCTGCCTGGCATGCAGCGTTGGCATTTTCAAAGGCAAATTGTTTGACAAAATCAGTCCCCGCTTTGGCACTGCCAAAGATTCTGCCGGCGGCCATGAGGAGGCGATGAACAAAATGAGCAAAGGACTCATCCGGACCTTGTTTAATACCAGTGAGAGACGCACTAACATCCCCTTTAGAGGGTATTTTTCTCCAGGCTTTAGTAGCTGCAGACTGTATTTGGGCAAAGAGACCTGCATCATATTGCATTTGTCTGTCACTGGGGGCATAAGCGCCCTCTCCAGTTAACATATCAAGGATCCATCCATTTCCTGCCTGTGCATTACGGCTTGCTGTGTCTTTGCAATTTTCTACAAATTCAGATTTCCACAGCAAATAGTCTCCTCCTGTGAGGGTGGCTCGGGCTAGACTTTGCCAATCCCCCAGGGTAAGCCATTTCTCTGCTACTGACTGCCATTGTAAAGGGGGCTGTGACGCCGTATTGAGCAGTAGCTGTTTTAATCTCTTTTATAACTTTAAAGTCAAATCCAGAGTGATGCCTCCAGGCTTGTCCCTGGGCATCAGTTGTTTCAGTTATGGGGAATGCCTCTAAGGACCCATAGATGCCTCGTGGGAGGCTGGGATTTTAGGGGCTGCTCCCCTTAAGGGAGGTTTTTGGCTGGTTGTGGGTCCCTTGTTATTATCATGCCCTTTCCCGACCTTTAATCCCTCAAGTTGGGTGATAAACTCTTGGTGTTCCTTCTCTAATTTTATCTGTTCCTTCAGAGATTCTATTTTATCTTTAAGTTCTTTATGGGGGTCAATAACAGGACAAGTCAGAGCAAGGGCACTAGGCGGAGGGGGTGCTGGGTGTATAGGCGGTGTGGACAAATAAGGGGGTGGGTGACGGACTGTGGGTGGCCACTCAGGGTCATGATTTTTGGTGGCCTCGTCCTCTAGTTCATTCCAATGATTGTCCCCGAGAGCACCCTGGGCTGCCTAGAACTGTTTGAGAGAGGGATAAAGCCTTTTTTCTTTTGGACGTGCCCCAGATAATGGTTTTTTTGTTTGAAAAAGACATAGTTCTCAGGGGAGGATCAGGATCCACCCCTGCCTGTGTCAACACTGAGATTTTCTCTTTAATTTTTCTAATCTGGCTTTGTTGATCCCTTTTATCTGCATCCAGATCGTCCTCACTATCGAAGGACATCAAATCCTCCTCTATCTTATCATTCCCTTTCTCGCTTTTGGGGCTAGCTTCCTCACTCTTATTGGCCTCTTCCTGTCGGAGTATCTCCTCTCCTGCTTTTATAGCATTGGCTACAACCGGGTCCCCTTGTCTCTGGGATAAGATTTCATCTATCAGGTTCCAATAAAAGAAAGCGGTAATGGGGACCTTCTCAGGTCCAAAGGTATTATAATAATCCTTGAGGGCATCACCTACCCTTCTCCATCTTTTTTCATCTATAGTTCCCTCAATAGGAAACCAAGGACAAACAGTTTTAACATAATCAAAAAATCTTAACAACTGCTTAATTGTGACCTTTACCCCTCCTGCCTTTAAAGTCTTTTTTAAGCCTTCCACAAACAGCTCATGCTGACTGATTTCTTGTCCCATAATCGCTG
>PITA01024064.1:0-26952 GCA_004023965.1 Spilogale gracilis
GGGAGGGAAACGAAACAACAGAGACTTTGAACACAGAAACAAACTGAGGGACTTGGAGGGAGGGGGGTGGAGGGATGGGAGAGCCTGGTGGTGGGTACTGGGGACACCTAAAGCGGGGAGCACTGGGTGTGGGGAATGGGGAATGAATCTTGAAACACTGGAAAAAAAAAATTTAGTAACAATAAAAAAAAAAAAAGAATTGGAACAAAAAAAAATAAAATGAAAATTTGGGACAATTATAATTTCTATTCTCAAATTCTGATACAAGGAACCTATTGATTTCCCTTTTTATAAAATAAACACTGCAATTATAAATAAAAACACTGTTTTTATGGTGCTTTCTTAGCTTTTTATTCACGGATATGCTAGGTTGTGCAAATAATAGGATAAATATAAATAGTTTACATATACAGAATTTAAATGCTAGAAAACAAATTTTAAAAGTAAAACAAGGGTAAAACATTACAGCAATCTTTAAATAGTTTCTAAAAGAAATTCCATACAACTTGCTTCTTTTGTGCTGTCATTTTTTTTTTTGCCCAAGGAAACAAAATCTCTTTAGAGATGTTAAGGTCTGTCATCAACAACTATAAGAACATTGTACTGAATATTTATATTGCTAAGGGATCTTTTTAAAAAAGAAAACTGTAAGGGTGCCTGGGTGGCTCAGTCAGTTAAGCATCTGCCTTCAGCTCAGATCATGATCCCAGGGTCCTGGGATAGAGAGCCCCACATCAGGCTCCCTGCTCAGTGGGGAGTCTGCTTCTTCCTCTTCCCCTCTCCCCTCCTTCTGTGCGCTCTCTCTCTCAAATAAAAAAGGAAAATTTTGGGTGCCTGGGTGGCTCAGTGGGTTAGCCTCTGCCTTTGGTTCAGGTCATGATCTCAGGGTCCTGGGATTGAGGCCTGCATTGGGCTCTCTGCTCAGCAGGGAGCCTGCTTCCTTCTCTCTCTCTGCCTGCCTCTCTGCCTACTTGTGATCTCTCTCTCTCTGTCAAATACATAAATAAAACATTTAAAAAAATCTTAAAAATAAAGAAAACTGTAAATCTTTTGTCTATTTATATTGATTCTTTTTCCACTAGAAAGGATACATTTACTTTTCCTTGGTATATATAATGAAATAGGCAATCATGGGTATAATCTGACACCAGTGTTGGTGGGAAATGTGTATTGCATCTGGTTTATAGTGTGACTGCAGTTCCAGGGTGACACTATTTGCACACCCTATGAATTATTTTTCTCTACGACAAATGCATGTCTTAATTCTGAATATAGACCTTAGGCAATTATTAATCTTCAGTGGCAGAAAACCCAAGTCCAATCTTTTTATGTTACCTCATTATTCCTGTTCATAAATGAAAATTTAATTTCTGTTACAGTGCTTAGTGCAGTCAACTGTTATATTATTAATTATAGAACTGCTGCTAATGCCTAGGGATGATATTTTAATAAGGTTTAATCTCTTTTCCATATTCTAGTGTCTTTCATAATTATGTCTCTGTTTTTCCCCTTGCTTTTATTTTATTTGCAAACAAACTCAGAAGTGCAAACTAATTCTGACCTGGCTGGTGTTTCTGAGTCAGCCCAATCACTCATAATCCAGGCTCTGTGAATTTGTTTAGAAAAAAAGGGGGCGGGGGGAGAAAGGCAACTTTACTTCAAATGCCAACTGAAATGCTGAACCTCATCTCAGTCTGGTTTTAAGATTGAGTCCCTTCACAGTTGCTGGGGGAGCTTTTATATATTTGATGATCATTCTTGAAAGTTCTTAAACTGGAAATTGTTTTGCGTATCACAAAAAGCATGTTTTTGTTTGTTTTTAGTTATGCTTTAAGGCAGTAGGTTATTCTCTAGGAAGGCAGTAAAAGGCTTGCAATCATGTATACAATGGAATAGAGAAGGTTAAAATTGAGCTATTTCATTCTTACACACTTGATAGTTTGTTTCTTTTCAAGGGGAGGTGACAGTTAACATTATGCAGCTGTGTTATTTTCCTTGATTAAGCATAGACGCAGAGATCTAAGTTGTTTCGGTTAGTATTTTTTCCTCTTTATCATCCAGAACACATAGTATTTGGTTCTCTTATCTCTCTTTTGTTCTTAGAACATTTTAAATTCACTTTGGTATTGTGTTTTTGTGTAATTGCTGTATTTATCTGACCAATTCCTGAGAGAGAAACTTAATGATACTCTTAGTTCCAGTGTGTCAGAGAATCAGCCCTATTAGGACATTTTTATTTGACTTATGGTACATGACACTGATGGGAACTCACAATGGAAAGGGGGAGTCTAATCTATAGGTCAGTTTCAGGAAAGAGAATTAAAAGGAAAGTAGAGATCTCGTCCACTTGTTCCACAAATATTTACTGAGCATTCCATGTGTTTTGGTTGCTGATTGGGCATTAGGTACATGGTTAAATGGTAAAAGATTAAAAAAAAAAAAAAAAAAGACCCTCTCAATCTTTTTTTTTTTTTTTTTTGAGCCTGTATTAAGAGTTAAGTATGTTGAGAGAAGAATGGGATATGTAGACCTGTGAGGGACTATTCTAGTCTAGAGGGGTGAGGGAGATTATGTAAGAAAGGTTGAGATTGAAAACTAGGAGACGTAAGGTGAAAATTTGGGATCACCAAAATTGAAAAAATAGAGAAAAAGAATGAAAATTATTAAGAGATACAGGAAGTATATAGGGGAAAGTGGAATTCAAGAACCAAAGGGAGGGGTGCCTGGGTGGCTTACCTGGTTAGGTACTGCCTTCAGCTCTGGTCATGATTCTGGAGTCCTGGGATTGAGTCCCGTGTGGGTCTCCCTACTCAGTGGGGAGTCTGCTTCTTCCTCTGACCTTCTTCCCTCTCATACTTTCTTTTTCATTCTCTCTCTTTCAAATACATACATAAAATATTAAAAAAAAAAGAACCAAAGACAAAGAAATTTATAGAAGGAGGTAAGGATCAATAACACAACCTACTGGAGGGACAGCAAGTTCTGTAAGGAAGTATTTCTAAGTATTCAGAATTTATTTCTTAGTATTTCTGTAAGGAAGTAGGGAAGAGTCCATCTACTAACTGGTACCTTTTTTCATAAGGTACCAGTTAGTAGATGTTTTAGGTTTTGAAGATCTTATGGTCTTTGTTGCAACAACTCAACTCTTTCATTAGAACATAAGCAGTCATAGAGAATACATAGATCAACAAGTCTGACTGTGCTCCAATAAATCTTTTCATGCAAGAACAAGCAGCTCAAATACGGGCTGTGGGCCAGAGTTGCCAACTGCATGGGAAAATTGAGGCAAGAGAGCTTAAGTTAGTTCTTTGAGAAAGATAGCCCATAAGTGACAGACAAAATCACCCACATGTTAAGGCTCAGGCTCTTTTTTATCCATTTATCTGCTGATGGACATCTAGGCTCTTTCTATAGTTATAGCAACAGTTTCTTATACTTCATCTTATAGGTTTTTCATCTTCTAAAATGTTGTCCCTCAAAAGTACCTTGAGACTTCACAGTCTTTAGGCATTTAGAGATTCATTAGGAATCTCTTTTTAAAATGCAAACAACTTTGTAAGGTAGAATACATTGGTATTGACAACTAAATTTATTTAGTGTATCAGATATTATCTTTCTAGGTTTGTTGAGATTTAATTGACATATAACATTTTTTAAGGCATACAAATAATGATTTAGTATATGTATATATTCTGAGATGATCACAGATTTTTCAAACACTACTGGGCACATTGTGGATTAGTGGTCTGAAAGAAATAGAAATCAATGGAAGATGGAAGAGAGAAAATTATCTTCACTTTATTACAAACTTGCTGAAATCATTGAAAGTTAAAAAGTAAATATCTCAGCACCGTTCAATAGATGTGCTAATGTGCATTTCTTATCCTATAGTCTTTTTAAAAATGTCAATATATGCTACCATTAAATAGCCAGAGGTATTCTAAAGGTTGCCTTATTATCAGATATTAAAAATACTGAAAACACAATTTGTGAAATGTAAGTTGAATGATGAGTTTCATATGGGTTTTTGATATAAATGTTACATCCATCTCCATTTCAATGTTAACATGATTTATTCTAATCATACTAGTTAAAATCACATTTTTGGTAAGTAATTCAGATGGCCAGTCTCATAAAAGATGTGCCACTATTTTGACATAAGTCCTAGTAGAGCAAGTGCATGATAAATATATTTATACTTGTACATATGGGCAACTAGGGGAATGAATGAAGGACTAAGTGAATCAATTATTTAATCATAATCTTCAGAAGGTCTTAGGGTGCAGTCTTATTATTCTATGAAAATCTCACCCAGACACAATAATTATATTTTCTACATGGGTAAAATAATAGATAAAAACTGCTGGTTAGGGTGACTCTTTGGTAATGCTGATGGAACATTAAAGATCAGCGGGGACCCCCCTAGGCAGGTTCCACCCCATAGCATCTTCTGGATTGAAAGCAGCAGGGGAATCCTATTCCACATCATTTCCCAAATTATTTCTCTTCTTGAGAAGAATGACTAAAAACTGTGAAGGAAAATTGAAGTCATAGTAGACTTTTGAAAGGAGGAAGAGATTATGACATGAAAGCTTGTGGAAATAAATGGACCAATGTAATTTTAAAATAATGAAATATCTTGTAAAGTTTATTAAACAGCTATGTGCCATTTAGAGTGGGTCTTTTTACTTACTTAGAATTCTAGACTCAATACTTTGGGATCAATATTTGAGGTTTTAAGAATGATGCATTTTTATGTCTTTTCTAGTAAAAAAGCATTGTAATAGTTGAAGAAAAAAATAAATAAAACCTCTTGCTGGATTTTAAAAACTATGGTGATTCATCAATTATGTTACGTATTAAATAAAAATTCTGATTTCTTGGAGGTTCAAACAAATCCAAGAGTTCAGCTTGCCTCTGAGTAGTTCTCATCAAAGCTGGGACCCATTATATGTATGATACACAGACAAATATTTCCTTCGAATGCACATGATTTGCTGATGTGCTCCCTCTTCTCCGTCTATGGTCCTTCTATTGTCTGTTGCTTTCGTAAGAACAGGGATGAAAAGTTGAATTGGCTTAAGGCATTAACAAAATCTTAACTGCTGGAAGTAAAATAGATGAGAATGTGTTTGCTCGGTAAGCAAACGTGTCATATTGTTCAGGACATGCCCTTGCTCCCTAAGCCTGTTTTGAATGTACATTATTTTATACATACAGGAAATGAAAAAAAATCCACAGAAAAAGGAGAAATCACATTTTGCACAATTTAATTAAAATCACTGATGATCCTACAATGTTATTTCAATGGTCTGATCTAAAATAATACATTAATATAGAAAACAAATTCTTGGAAGTAGAAGAAACAACATGGTGCCCTTTACCTCCAGTGAATATCAGGATTGGTGACATAAGTAGCCCAATCTTTCTTTAAAGTGGTTTTTTCAAGTATCAAAAGTTACTGACAGATTATTAATCTTGTTTGGTTGTCTTAATGCAGGTGTTTAGCCAGATTAGATCAATCCTTCCCAAATTGATTTGTAAGTAATAATACATGCCAAGTGCTTGGAACAGAGACTGGGATAGTAAGCATTGAATTAATAGTAAGCATTCAATAAATGTAAGCAATCATCATATTCTCATTATTATTATTTTTGAGTCAAGTTACAATTGACAGATAACATTATATTAGTTTCAAGAACATAAAATGGTTTGATATTTATATACACAGCAAAATGATCATTACAATAAATTGTTAGCTTCTATCCTCATAGAAAGCTAATTTTTTTCTTGTGATGAGAACTTTTCATATATACCCTCTTGATAACTTTCAAATGTGAACTATGATATTGACTATGGTCACCGTGCTATATGTTACATCACCATGATAAATTTACTTTATACTGGAAAGTTTGTACCTCTTAATCTTTTCACCCATTTCTTCTATCAGATGCATTCTGGCAACTACCATTCTGTTATCTGTAACTATGAATTCTGCTTTGTTCATTTGTTTTTAGATTCCACAAATAATTGACATCATGTGGTATTTGTCTTTCTCTGTCTGACTTATTTTATTTAGCATAATACCCTAATGGTACATCCATGTCATTGCAAATGGCAGTATCTCATTCTTTTTAACGGCTGAATATTATTCATGTGTGTCCGTGCGTGTGCACGCACACCACATCTTCTTTCTCCATTCATCCATTGATAGACATTTGCATTGTTTCCACATCTTGGATATTGTAAATAATGCTGCAGTGAACATAAAGGTGTATACATTTTTTGGAATAATTATTTTTATTTTCCTGAGATAAATACAGAGAAGTAGAGTTGTTAGATCATATGGTAGACTATTTTTAATTCTTTGAGTAACCTCCATACTGCTTTCCATAGTGGCTTCACAAGTATATAAGCCTCTCCCCCCACATATGGTTCTTCAGAGCCTTACCAACACTTGTTACTTCTTCTCTGTATGATAATAGACATTTTAATAGGTGTGAGTGATGTCTTATGGTTTGATTTTCATTTCCCTGATGGTTAGTGATGTGGAGATCTTTTATGCCTGTTGGCTATCTCACATCTTTTTGGAAAAAATGTTCAGATCTTGTGCCCATTTTTAAATTGGATTGTTTGAGTTTCTTTCCTATTGAGTTGTATGAGTTCTTCATATATTTTGCATATAAACTCCTTATGAAATATGCAATATACAATTCTTTTTCTTACATTCAGTATGTTGCCTTTTCATTTTGTTGATTTTTTTTACGGTAGAGAAGTTTTTTTTTTTTATTTGATGTAGTCCCACTCATTTATTTTTGTTTTTGTTTCCTTTGTTTTTGGAGTCATAGTCAAAAATCATTGCTAAGACCATGGTCAAGGACTTTACAACCTATGTTTTCTTCTAACAGTTATGGTTTTAGGTCTTATATTTAAGTCTCTAATCTATTTTGACTTAATTTTTGTGTTGTTATAAGTAGTAGTCTAGTTTCATTTATTTGCATGTGGCTGTCTAGTTTTCCCAACACCATTTATTAAAGGAGGTGTCCTTTTCTTTGTGCATTCTTGCCTCATGTCATACATCATTTAATCGTATATACGTGAGCTTATTTTCAGACTCTGAATTCTGTTTTTTTGGTCTATATATTCATTTTTATGCCAATACAATACCTTTTTGATGACTATATATTTGTATTATAGTTTGAAATCAGGGTCCATGATGCCTCCAGCTTTGTTGTTCTTTCTCATAATTGTTTTGGCTATTTCGAGTATTTTGTGGTACCATATAAATTTAGGATTAGTTGTTCTATTTCTATGAAAAATGACATGGAGATTTGGACAGGGATTGCTTTGAATGTGTGGATTGCTTTGGGTAGTATGAATATTTTAGCAATATTCTTCCAGTCTCTGAGTGTGGAATATATTTTTATTTACTTGTAACTTCTTTAATTTATTCTATCACTGCCTTATAGTTTTCAGTATATAGGTCTTTTATCTTCTTGGTTAAATTTATTCCTAGGTTTTTCAGCTTTTTTTTACCAACTGTTTTCTTCATTTCTTTTTCTGATAGTTTGTTGTTAGTGTACAGAAATGCAACAGAATTTGTATATTGATTTGTACCCTGAAACTTTAGTGAATTCATGTATTAGTTCTAAGAGTTGTTTGGTGGAGTCTTTAGAGTTTTCTATATATAATATCATGTCATCCACAAATAATGACAGTTTTACTTCTTTCTTTCCAATTTGGAGACATTTTATTTCTTTTTCTTGCCTAATTGCTTTGGCTATACTTCCAGTATTATGTTGAATAAAAATGGCTATAATGGGCATTTTTGTCTAGTTCCTGACCTTGGAGGAAACTCTTTCAGGTTTTCACTGCTGAGTGTTTTATTAGCTGTGGGCTTGTCTTATGTTCCCCTTATTATTTTGAGTTACTCCCTCTATACTCACCCTTTTAAAAATCATAATTTAATGTTGAATGCTGCCATATGGGTTCTGTATCTATTGAGATGATCATATGATTTTATCTTTCACTTTGTTAATGTGGTGTATCATGTTGATTGATTTGCAAAATTTGAACCATCCTTGAATCCCTGAAATTAATCCCACTTGATCATGATGTAAAATTCCTTTATTGTTGAATTTGGCCTGCTTATATTTCATTGAGGGTTTTTTGCATCTGTGTTCATCAGGAAACATTGGCCTGTATCTTTCTCTTCTTTCCTTTCATTGTGTGTGTGTGTGTGTGTGTGTGTGTGTGTGTGTGTGTGTGTATCCCTGTACTAGTGAAGCTGTCTTGTCCTAGATTTTTGTTTGTTAGGAGGTTTTTAAATAAGTATATTCAGATTTATTTGAAAATTTCTTTTTTTTATAGATTTTATTTATTTATTTGATAGAGAGAAACACAACTAGAGAGGGAACACAAGTAGGGGGAGCCAGAGAGAGAGAAACAGGTTTCCCGCTGAGTAGGGAGGCTGATGCAGGGCTCTATCCCAGGACTCCCAGATCATAACCTGAGCTGAAGGTAGTTACTTAACCAACTGAGCCACCCAGGTGACCTTATTTGAAAATTTCTATTCTTATTTCTTCAGACGAGCGTATCCTTTCTGAGAGGTACCCATGGAGCTGTAGTGAGGTTGAGGGAGGACACAAAGATGGCCTCCTCCCAAACGCCCTGAGAGCACCACTGCAGCTCCTAAATGTGTGGCAAACCTGCCCATTAGGCTGAAACTCCAGGACAAGTAAGTAGACCTTTTTCACCAAAAGTCTGCTGATGTGTTTTAGTCTGCTGTCGGTGCAGTGATCTGGGAGTAGTAGACTCAAGAACTGTCTCTTTAATTGTTACAGTATTATGGTACACAGGAAGGTAAGCTACCCTGGCCACCAAGCCCAGTGATTAAGAAACACTCTTCGGGTGCCTGGGTGGCTCAGTTGTTAAGCGACTGCCTTTGGCTCAGGTCATGATCCTGGAGACCTGGGATTGAGCCCCTCATTAGGCTCCCGGCCTGGCGGGAAGCCTGCTTCTCCCTTTCTCAATCCTCCTGCTTGTGTTCCTTCTCTTGTGGTGTTTCACTCTGTCAAATAAATAAATAAAATCTTTAAAAAAGAAGAAAAGAAAAAGAAACACTCTTGTGTGGACATATGCTTGCTGTTTTTCACAGGGCCACAGAAAATTCATTGTTATTATCAATGGATAATCTCTCAGTTGAGTTTCAAGGACAGAATAAACCATATGAACTCTGCTTCACCATGCCTTATTCACAGATGTAACAGATTTACACAGATGTAAAGTCTCCTTGCACAAATAATTTTCATAAAGATTAAAATGTCATACTGCTGTGATTTTACTGGAAAAAAGCTAATAACAGCTGGTAGAAAATGTAGGAAAATGACATGTGAGAAAAGATATTTCAAAAGTTTTTTGTAAGCTAATTGGAAACTTAAAGATGCTGTCAAATGTATTTTGCATGATGTAAGATGAAACCTTTAAAAAGAGGGATAATATCTGATAAATTATCCTATCAACTGCTGTACATAATCCTGTTATTTTGGGCAAGATAATTGCGTGGTAAACAGCATTAGCTATTCATTAGCTGTAACTGTTCCAGCTGATTCTTAGCTGGGCAGACTTAATTTAGTGACAAGAAAAATACTGCAAATCAACTGTCATGTGAACTAAATAAATACAAGAATAAGTAGGAAATAATTTATATACACATGTAGACTAGGTTTAAAGAATAAAATTTCTCACACCTGGTTTTCATGTATGACATTTGATAATTGTAAATATCTGTAAGTAATAACATTATCAACCCATAGAATGTAATCAGTATACAGAATATGTTAGATGTTATAAAGAATTGCTAGCAAATTAGTTTTGTAGTGTCATATTTGTTCATCATACTCAACATAATTTTCTGTCTGACTGAAACCAAGTTTTCTTGATCATTCCTGTCTGAAGTATGTTGTTTATAGGGAAAAAATGTGATTAAGTTTCCCAAAATTCTCAAGTCAGGGCAATTTTAGTAACCTGGTTAATTATTTGTCTTTATTTTAGTCTTTGAAACCTTACTTTTAGAATACATTTTATACAGACAGTTATTTCTATAAACTGCCCTTTCAAATTAAATATTTTGCTGCTGATAATTATGGACAATATTAAATACTAAAAGAAATAATAGGTCATTTGCACTGGAAAAATTCCTAATGGATGTATAATTTATCTAAGCTTTTGTGCTTTAATCCTCGTATCTTTTCAGAGCATATATTGCTCAAATGTTTTCTAAAAAAAATGATATTACTAAACCATTAGGTAATGCTGGCCATTTCAACATTACCTTAAGTAAATCCGTGGGTAGATGGAGAAGAAAAAAGTTATGATTACCTTGGAGAAGAGAAACTTGGAGAAGATTAACATGAAATATGCAATAATTGTTATAGTTTAGTATTTGTAATATCCTTATATAGATGACTGGCTTAAATTCTCTGTTTTCTTTCAAGGAAATATGGAACTAATTTAAAAGAAAAAAGTTTTGGGCACCTGGGTGGCTCAGTGGCTTAAGCCTCTGCCTTCGGCTCAGGTCATGATCTCAGGGTCCTAGGATCAAGGCCCGCATCGGGCTCTCTGCTGAGCCGGGAGCCTGCTTCCTCCTCTCTTTCTGCCTGCCTCTCTGCCTACTTGTGATCTCTCTGTCAAATAAATAAACGAAATGTTTAAAAAAAATAAAAGAAAAAAGTTTTGATTCATTTACTGTATACTCTTAACACCCAGATATTAAAAAATAGATTGTGGGTTTTTTATTTTTAGACTTTTCTAAGATAGACATCCATCTATCATATCTATCATCTATCTGTCTATCATCTATCTATCATCATCTATGCCTATCCTCTATCAATCGAACAAGTAACAACTAGAGTTATAAAATTGACCTTCATAATGAATTTTAGGCTGCATAATTACATTTGGAAGATCACATGTTAGCATGATACAGACATGGTTCTTGCAAAGATAATAGGTAAACAAAATAGCCTCTAGATAAGACCTTTTCAAATGTTAAGATTCTGTGTACTAACAACTAGAATGGAACTGTAATAAAGCCTTCCTAGGATGAAGAAAAGTGAATATATAAATAAATTTTGAGTTAAACGTATCCTGAGTAATATTGACTATACTTTGTTTATTGCTTCTTTGATCAGGTTCTAAGCTTGAAAGTCAAAGAAGTTATCTCCCAGCCTCCTACACCAATTCACAAACACAGAATATACCACCATGATTGATTTAAAAAAACAAACAAACCATTTTTTACTCTTATCACAATCAGATGGAAGTCAAACAACTTGCTTACATTTCTTTCCTCTAAGAAATTATTTGAAGATACAGTGTCTATCTATCGTATGGCTCTCCTCTATTTGAGTCCTTTGCTTCCTGCTACAGAGATTGAGGAATATGAGACAATGAATGATCACAGACCTTTTCAAGGCCAGGCCTGGAAATGATGTTCATAATTTTTGCTCACAGTCTATAGATAACCTATTTAATCACACGATCCTAAGATAAAATCAAAGAAAACAGAGAACTGGAACTTTCTTATGAGCCCAGAAAACGGAAATGAAAAGAATTTATATCTAACTTAGATATATGTATATTTTTTTTTCAAAATTATGCTTAGAAGCTTAAATACATTCACTTATTTAGTCAATATTTATTAGGCATATTCTATGCCAAACCTTGTTGTATGTACTGTATATAAAATATTGATGAAACTCAGTCCTTACATTTAAATAATATCCACATAAATTCAGTTTGCTATATGCTCAACTGGTCTTTTGAATGCTATTTCATTCCTTTGCTTATAGAGCTAAGAACATTCAAGGTAGCCAACAAATAAACATTAATTTGAATGAACTCTAGTAATGTAATTATCTTGTAGATTCATTTGTCCTTTAAAGGTTTTACCTATTTCTTCTACATAAAATGTTTTTTAAATTTTAGTAATTTTGATTTTAACATAATTATTTATACTTATAACAACAAAATAAATATAGAAAAAGGAAGAGGAAAGAGAAAATAAAAGTAGTGAAACATAATAAAAGAACTTAGGTGAAGTGAGTTATTTGCATCAAAGTTGTTTTATATCTATAATATCATAATACACACACACACACACACACACTGGTCTTTGTCTCCAGTTACTGTCACAGGGCTCCTAAAATCCTCAGAATTTCCTAAAGCAGTGAAATAGTCCTTGATTATTTGAAGTGAGCCCTTTCAACCATTCCTGAATTTATGCTAATAAGGGACTTGGTGGGTGGGGGAAGATTAAAGGTGAGAGACCTAGTAATTTTTAAGATTGGAGTTGATCACCAGGAAGACCAACCATGTGATCAGTTGAAACGTTCAGTCCTAGTCCCTGGCCTCCATGGAGGGTAGAGGAGCTATAGATTGAATTCAACCCTGGCTGATAATTTAATCAATCATGCTTACGTAATGAAACCTTTATAAAAAACCCTAAGTGGGACTGAGAGAGCTTATGGGTTGGGGAAAACATTGGAGAGTTGGAAACATGGTACCCCCAGAAACAGCATGAAAGGCCTGTGTTGACCTATGAGCTGGACCTGTACAAACAGAAGCTTCTCAACTTCTCCTCAGACCTTGGAATATTTGTTCTGCATACTATTCCCATACTAGCAGCCATTTTATGGACATAGCCTTGAGATTAAGGTGTTGAGACATTCTATACTGAATATATGACTAACTTCAATGTAATTTTTAGAGTTCTGGCAGGCAGGTGTGAGGATTTACTCATCTTGCAGCCACTCATGACAAGCCTCATATATAAGTTCCCTTGCTTATTAAACCTGCCATGATCCACCTCTTTTTCCATATCTTTTTGCTCTCTGTGTATAGTAAAAATTTCAGATTTCATCCACAAAAATCCAAAGTTTGTGAACCAACAATCGACAAGTCAGCCAAGAGACTAAAGAAATAAGTCTTGGGAAATGAGACATCTGTGGGGGAAATCCTGAGTTGACTATCAGTCTCTATGTAGGAAGGGCTGGCTTGAGGATCACTGTGAATATTAAGGATGACTTCAAGATGCAGACCACCCTGATGCATGTGTTTGAGTGAGGAGTTACACACAGCACACTGTGGCAAAGAAGGTATATGAATGGCTGCTGTCTTGGCCTGGTCTCTATTGTGGGCAGTTGATTGACAAATGATTCCAAACTAGAGCCCATAGATGGAGTTAGAAAATTGAAAGAGCTAAGGTTAGAGAAGGCCTTGCAGTTGTCCTCTACTCTGCCAGCATTGGGATTGGCAGAGAAGGGTTGACAACAGGATAATAATCGAGATCTGAAGATGCAATTTGACAAAGCTAGAGGAAACAAGCTGCCATGGGTCAAGATTTGGGTGCTTATGACAAAGACTGATTGAGTTGCTAAGGATAGAATCTCTGAAAAAGTGAGGAAAGAAACAAGAGGTTGCTGTGGTGATTGACCAGGAAATGGATTAAGTACTACATGCCAACTGCCCTCAAATATAAAGGGAGATTTAAATATCAATTACCCTAGACTACAGATAATAGAGAAATATGCTCCAAAACTCTTAGGAGAAATCTTGTATTCAGTCCCTTGAAGATGTAAATCTTTTCATCTATTTACTTGTGAATGTCCAATTTCCCCAACGCCATTTACCAAAGAGACTTTTTGCTATTAGGTGTACTTGGGTTCCCTTTCCAAATATTAGTCGACTATATGCATGGGGTTTATTTCTGGCTTCTCTGTTCTGTTCGATTGGTCTATATGCCTATTTTTATGGTAATATCATCTTGTTTTAATTATTACTGCTTTGTAATATAGTTTTAAATCAGGGAGCATGATGCCTCCATCTTTGCTCTTCCTTTCTTCTGATTGCTTTGGCAATGCAGAGTCTTCTGTGAATCCACATGAATTTTAGGATTTGTGTGTGTGTATGCGAAAAATGCCTAAAGGGATTTTTAGAATCACTTTGTCAAATTCAAAGAATATTCCTAGTGAAATCTGACTGTTATACTAAAATTATGCATAAGTTTGGGTAGAATTAGCATCTGAGAACTAGTCCATGTACTTATTCAGTAACATAACCATTTAATCAAGTCTTCTTTCAGAAGTCTCTAAGGTTTTATGGCTTGCTTCTTTCACATCTTTTCAAATAACAATTTGGCCTTTTAAATCTTTGCATTATTTTGTTTATTTTCTAACTATTTCGAGGAAAGAAAATAAATATATACCTAACTGTACACATATGCACATATGTATGTATATCTGCATGTGTATAGGTATATATTAGAGTTTACTCCAAAGACTGTTTAATTGCATGTATTTGCCACTTTTAATTAGGGTAAGATAACTATATTATGACCCTTAGTATATTCACCATCAACTATAGTAAGTGGCATAGTCTCCCACATGAAATATTTATTTTATGTAACAGATAAAGGATGAAAGAAGAAAGGAAGAAAGGAAGGAACTACTCAATTTGGGAAGGACTCGTCTTTTCATAGTTTAATACAAGAATGTTATTTTTGGTTTTGGTTTTTCTTTACATATACTTACAAAGTTTTATAGTTTCTTCTTAACACCTAACAATTTGATTTTTGTCAGGTAAAATATTCCTAGTTTATTATGTTGTTTAGATGATTTTCTTGACTTTTAGGTACAAAGTCAAAACATTATATAATATTATTTTTTGTCTGTTTTCCAACTGACTTTGGCTTTCTCTTTTCATATCATTTTGCAGTAATTCTAGAATAAGGGTAAAAAAGGAAATTAAATATGAAGGCTTTAAATATTGCTTTTTAATGGTGGAATTTCCAAAAAACAAAAAGCAAAATATTTAAAAATAACTACAGTTGTTTCTGCATTCAGAGGTGGCTGAAAGATGCAATCACTTGATGTAAGAGAGAACTTTAATGGACCTTTTCAGTACATGGTGGTATAACATTTGGACCTTGTTCAAAGAAAATAAAATGGTCAATGCAATAGAATGGTAAATTACTCTGCATATAAATTTAAATGGGGCATTCTTGGATGGAGACTGCTTCATGTGAAGAAATGTTTCATTTCCCATTGCTACTGATAAGGCAGGAGTTCGAAGAGTCTCTGGCTCTTGAGGAAACAAGAGATTGAAAAGAGATGGTGATTTGTGTAATGCATGATGGGAAGTGGGTGTACGAAGGAGAAAAGGCTGAGCACAGAAATTTCTGTGAGAACTATGACTGGGTATTCAGTGGTATATTTTTGCTGTGATTGGATTTTTGCTTTCTGTGTTATTATTTATTAGGTCTTCAATAACACTCATTAACCACAAGTTTTTTTTATTAATTCTGTTAGTCCTACTTTGCCAAATGAATGCGGTATTGGGGAAAAGAAGCCAGTAGGAAAAGAGATAAATTCTGTTTACTCTATTAGAGAGTACAGTTTATTCATCTTGATCATTTTTCCTATAGTTTTTGTATAAATAAAAGTTGCCTGGTGACAATCATGCTAATGAAACAGCAAAAATTGTAAGATATGATATATTTTTTCCTTTTTTTCCTTTCTACAAATCAGTATTTTATGAAACAGTAATCTATAATGTTGACTTGAGAAGAGTATGCTTTGGTATATTTGAATAATAAATCTGAATAATTTGGTATATTTGTTAAATTGTCTTCTGATATAACTAATGGCTGTTTAATTATTTCTCTCACTCATTTATAATCTATAAGATTTGAACAAGTATATCATTTAAAAAAAGGTGAGAAATAATTTAACTCTTGACCAATTTAAATTTCCTACTATAGCTGTGATTTGTATTGCAATAATCCAGTAACCATCCACATAGGCTGTTGGCTTGGGCCAAGATGGACTTTATGGAAATGGAAATAAGTGAGAGGATTGAAAGAATTTTAAGAGGTAAAATCTGAAGGACATGGTTATGCATGTTGGTGAATAAATCCCAAGTTTCTGGTTTTAAAATATAAATAGATGGTGTTGTCCATTCTTGGGATTGGAAATAATGGATAAAAAGACAGTGAATTCCTTTAGAGGCTGTAATCTCCTTAAATTTTCTAAAGCATATCTTAAAAATGTTAAGTTCTAATCTGTCAATACTCTGAATTTTAAAAAGTAATATATATTACTTCATGTAATTTTAAGTATATTACATATCTAATTTAATTCTGTTGACAAGATGTGTAATTTAGGTATGGGCTTTATATGTGTACATGTGTTCATCTGTATATATTAAAAAGGAGATAACCTAAGATGATTTGCCCTCCTAGAACTTTCTTAAAATACATGTGTTTTGTTTCATAATTTGTTACTCATCACTGGTATCCTAAATTTCTCGTGTCAGGGTAAGCATCTGATGAGTTTACAAGCTAATATCTTGAGGGAAATAAAGCACTCTAGTAAAATAGAAAAAAAAAATGTTTGTAGAACAGTAATGGCCTGACTAGTTTGGAAAACATATAATATTGTTGGAGTCATGCATTCAGAAAACTGATACAGAGATCCCCTGCTGTGCTTCTGCACATTGGATCTAATTTAAATTCATAATGCCACCTGCTACCACTGCTTTTTTCTATGAATTGTAATGGCTATATAGAGCATTTAGCAGAGCTTTATAAACTCTAGGGAAAAACAGAGAGGTTTATTGTTAATTTTTTTTTATTCTTGAAAAGAGAAAAGATCTTTTAAAATTCTGGCTTTTAAAATAACCATATATATACATATTTACAAGAGGACCCAATAGGCCACATTTTATGATAAGGGAATATACATTTTAATTCTCCCTTAACACTCCTTATGCCAAGGATAGAGAGGGGTGCTTGGGTGGCTTAGTTGGTTAAACAGATGCCTTTGGGGGGCGCCTGGGTGGCTCAGTTGGTTAAGCCACTGCCTTCGGCTCAGGTCATGATCCCGGAGACCCGGGATCGAGTCCCACATCGGGCTCCCTGCTCGGCGGGAGGCCTGCTTCTCCCTCTCTCACTCCCCCTGCTTGTGTTCCCTCTCAGGCTGTGTTTCTCTCTGTCAAATAAATAAATAAAATCTTTAAACAAACAAACAAACAAAAAAAAAAAACAGATGCCTTTGGTTCAGGTCATGATCCCAGGTCCTGGCATGAAGCCCTGCATAGGGCTTCCCTGCTTGGTGAGGATCCTGCTTCTCCCTCCACCCCTCCCCTCACTCATGTTCTCTCTCTCTCTCTCAAATAAATAAATAAAATCCTTAAAGATTGGAGGACAAGACATTAATTTCTAAAAATTGAAGATTTAAAAAACACTATTGCAGAACTGTTTTGTCTAAAATCGAATGACAAAACATGCACACATTGCAATTAAATTAGAATAATTAGAATTAGGAAAATTGGATTCTCACATTTTGGTTTTTCTTTGGTATGAAACAGTGTTATAACTATAAAGGAATTCCAAGTAAATAGTACTGATTAGATAGACTCCTTTAGCTGATTAGTGTATATAAGATGGTGTCTTATTACTTCTTTGTCACTTAGTAATAATATCAAATATTTCTCCATATGTTTTCAAGTGAACAATGTGATCAGATGACAACTCTTTAATTACCTTAGGACTTGATCACTACCATCCATCAATGCTTGCTGTAGCTTCTACATTAATGTAGTTGCTTCTATCTAATGCTTATTAATTTGGCATTTTCCAGATATGTTTAGAGGAGGAAATTAAAAATAAATTTTCTAAAGGTTAGTTAACTACAGATTATAAATTTTGTTATGCAAATGTGGAAATAGTTTAATTTTCCAACAACTCCTATTGAGCCAGCAAATTAAAGCTTACCTTTTATTGCAATGTTAAATTGCCAATCAGACAGAAGGTTACTCAATTATAAAAAATTGTAAGGTTTAGGTATTTTTGATCTTTTCCCTTGGGAGAAATCTAAGGAGCTAATTTTAGCCCCTTAAGACACTCTTTAGAACCCATTGACTCAATGATACAATATATTTACAGCCTAAAATTAATTCTCCCATGCTTAAGCCAGATCTTAGAAGTAGATAGAGATACCAGAAAAAATGGTTTTTTTGCTAAATCATTCAGCCCACATTTGTTCTTTTTATTTGAAAAATATGTTTCAGTATAATTAGTTTTATTTTGCTTTATATATAAATGATAGAAGACAATATTATGCACGTGCTAGGATCATGTCATGTATTAAACCGTTTCTTATTTTTCCTTCCAACTAGAATGATGTCAAGTTTACAATTTTTCTTCCATGTCTTACTTTCTCCTTCCTTCACATCCACTTCTTTTCATTTCCCCCACGGATTCTAAAGGGTAATAGAGGTCGATTTACTGTAAAACTCAGTTGATAATACTTTCATGGGAAAGAAGGGAATGGTAAATATATAAATATCTTAGAATTACATAATTCTCATGATTTAGTATTAGCCAAATTAAAATCTTCCTTGCAGATGCACATTTACACATACATATGCACACCAAAAAGAAAATATAGAAACATATAGAATTCTCACTGTTTCATGATTTTCTTTCAATTCTTCCAATAAAACATGCTTCCCTTGACAAGGAGCCTGATACCCACACCTGGAATAGTCTTTGCCTGTCCCTCAATATGCTACTTTCCTTTACCTTATGATACTTACTCAGCCTTCAGAGCTCAACTCAATTTTCAGTCACATTTCTTGTTATATATCTTTCTCACATTTCTCTCTTAGCATTTTTTCACAGTTTGTAAAAAATATACTTATTTTGTGATGTCTTTTATCCTACTGATTATAAGCTCCAAGAAGATAAAGACTTCATATTTTTTTAGTTCACTTTTGTCCCCAGTGCTTATCATACTATGACATATTGGCATGTAATAGATGTTCAGGTAATATTCATTTAGTCAATAAAGTATAAATATTTAAGTAAATATGATAATAATTAGGCATATAATTATATCCTTATAAAAACATATCACAAATATCCTTATAAATTAAAAATTGGATAAAGTAATAAAGTTGTATGTAACAGTTGATTTGAAGAGATCAGTTTTTCTTATGACTACATTTCATATGAACTATAATAGAAGCTAAAAGGACACTAAAATGAAAATAAAAATGAACAAAGATTTTTTCATGACCTTGTATGACTGCCAAAAACAATGAAGTCAAGGAATGTGAACTTTCAGTGATCAAAGTTCACATAAATAACTTAGATTACAGAAAGCAATGAGTGATTATTTCAACAAATGTACTGAGTACCAAAGAGGCAATACACTATACTAGGTACTGTTAGGGTAGATTTATTTGTTCATTTGCAAAGAAATATTAAGGTAATTTTACAAGTAACTTTGCATATTGCAACTTAGGTATCAATTCGGTATAACCCAAATATCCATGATGTTAGACACATTCAGCATACTGATAGGATTCTTGGATAGGGAATTGTTTATAGCAAAGCTCATCTCAAAATAACCCATAACATAGTATGGATAAGAGAGTAATCACTATTTTTCAAGTAGTAGTATTAAATATAACCAATTAATTCAAATGTCTTTGATGATAGTTTTATAAGGACACAAACTGAGTTTCCTTTTGGGTACCAAGCTCAACTTAAGCACTTGGAAAGAAATGATAAAAAAAGTATTTTCTTCCTTTTGACTTGATTCAATTTCTCTAACTCAAAAACATCCCATAATGTTATGACTTAAATTTCTCTTTCCATGTTGTTATTAATGTTCACAGTTAGTTCTTATGGGTAAGGCTGAGACCATTCCTTGAATTTGTGGAAGGTACTTGGAACCATTATTCTGTTGCTTGGGAGGAAAAGCTCCTTAAAAAAACACTGGCTTTTGACTGCCTTCTCTATATGTCTAAAGATTTATTTCTCCATTTCTTTCATCTTCTTTCCTTCCTTTCTGTTGTAGTTACCTCACAGATACAAGATCACCTAAGATTTCACCTAAATTTGGTTCCAATGCCTAGACTGATGACATCACACACACACACACACACACACACACACACACACACACACACACACACACACACACACCCCAAGAGGGGTGAAGATGATTTTTTTATATGTTCATAATGAAGCTTTGTGTTGACGAACAGAGAGGCTTCCCATGCTGTTCGAAAATAAATAAATAAAAGATTAAAAAAAAATTTAAAAAGCTTGAGAGAGCAGAGAAAGAAGACTGGCTGGATTTTTACAGTGGTAGGGGGAGCAGGGATGGGGGCTCCCAAGACAGGAGCTTGCACAGTGTGAACCTCCTGATGGCACTGAGGAGGAAGTTCCTAAGCTTTCTTCTCAATATGCTCATATATGAACATAAGAGAAAGAGCAGTCAAACAACCCAAAATGAAATCAGACCCCTTTTTCCTTTCTTCCTTTCTTTCCTTCCTTCCTTCCTTCCATCCTTCCTTCCTTCCTTCCTTCCTTCCTTCCTTCCTTCCTTCCTTCCTTCCTTCCTTCCTTCCTCCCTTCCTGCCTTCTTCCTTTCCTCCCTCCCTCCCTTCCTTTCTTCCTTCCTTTCTTCTTTCCTTTTCTCCTTCTGCATGCACTGTACTCTTTTTCTTTTGTCTGTTATACTTTTTTTTTTGGTTCTCATTCCAATTTATATATTTTTTGTATCTCTTAAGAAACTATGAATTGGTAGAGAAAATACAGTCTTTTTGACAATATCTTAAGCAAAACAATTCATCCAAGGCAGCAACTCATGTATGTTATGCCTTTATGTTTCCTGGAAACTGGAGTTAGGAGCTTTTCTTCACTTTTGAGCATCTTCAGTAGGGGTTCAAAGGATATGCCACATGTAGGAAAAAACAGAGTTGATCCATTGACTTGAATGTATTACTCTGTCCTGTCTCTGATTATGGAGACCTACAACAAATATAATAGCATTGGATAAAATAGGAACAAGTTGAAACTTTTATGATGAACGAAAATCAAAAAAGTATTTTCACAATATTTTGAGCTTCATCATATTCTAAACTAGATATATGACTGTATTAAGCCAAATTGTACAATTATCTAATTATCAAAACTCAAGTGGTTATATAATCTCTCACAAAATACTATAGTTTCTTCTTCAAATACTAAGATTTTTCTTAGGGCTTGAAATTGGAGGGCTATTTATTTATCCCATGATTTTAATCATGAATTTTTAGATAAAATAAACAATTATAAGTTAGATACATGCTTAGAAATAGCTAGCTTTATTTTACATATTCATGCAATTTAGTTTTGTCACCACAAGTTAGAATTTAATATTTAATAAAGCCAATAACTGGGTAATGAGGCCATAATTTCAAGTTTATGACTGATTCTTCACAAAGTCAGTCATTTAGTTCTAAAGACTGAAAGATGAAAAGACATTGTAGTGTTCCTATTTGCACCTGTTTCTAAGTGGAAATGACTTGTGATTTTCTGTCTCCCTGGCTATTAACTGCATTTGCATCTCCACACTGTTTCTGATTTTTCTCTTTCATAGATTCCTCTCTACATGGTGTTTATTCTCAGATAAGTCTCTCACTCTTCTCACCCCTTTGGATGAGCTTTATATTTTTTGCAGCATGTTTAAATGATGTGTTTTTATGATTTTACATGTGCTTTCTTTTGTTGTATCAATCACTAACCTATTCATAATTCCATATATTTCTTCTAGTACTGCTATTATTTTTTCAGTATGCTTAGATGCTTCCAAAAGATATCTTTCAGGGACTGTTGCTATTTGTTTGAAGTGAATCTTAGTTATTTGTGGAGTAGAGAGGGAAGTTGGAGATGACTAAAATTTATTTATTAAACAACAGGGATTACATTTGTTACTTTTAAATGTTATCTTATTACTCCTTATAACAATCATGAAATAATTTTTATACCTGCTAAAACTGTTCCTTAAAGAGGATAAATGTATTCCAAAAATCACATAACTAATGAGTGAAAGAGTAGGGAATTTTATTTTATTTTTATTTAAATTTAAGTTAGTTAACATATAGTAAATTACATGTTAGAGTTTATGTATAGAATTTATTGATTCATTGTTGCATGTAACACAGGGCTTATTACCTCAAGTGTCTTCCTAATGCCCTTCACCCAGTTACCCCACTTCCGGATCCACCTTCCCTCCAGCAACCTTTAGTTTGTTCCCTATAGTAAAGAATCTCTTATGGTTTGCCTCCTTCCCTGTTTTTATCTTATTTTAGTTTTCCATCCCTTCCCCTATGTTCATGTTTTGTTTCTTAAATTCCACATATGAGTGAAATTATATGGTATTTGTCTTTCTCTGACTGACTTATTTCAATTAGCATAATACATTCTAGTTCCATCAAAGTCATTGTAAATGGTAGGATTTCATTCTTTTTGATGGCTTATCTTCCATTGTATATATATAAACCACATCTTCCTTATCCATTCATCCATCAATAGACATCTGGGATCTTTCCATATTTTGACTATTGTGGACATTGCTGTTATAAACATTGGGAAGTATGTGCCTCTTTGACTCAATACTTTTGTATCTTTTGGATAAATACCTAGTAGTTCAATTGCTGGGTCATACGGTAGTTTTAGTTTTAACTTTTTGAGGAACCTCCATATTGTTTTCCTGAGTGGCTGCACCTGTTTGTATTCCCCCCAGCAGTATAAGAGGGTTCCCCTTTCTCCACATCCTTGCTAACATCTGTCATTTCCTGGATTGTTAATTTTAGCCATTCTGGTATATGTGAGATGGCATCTCATTGTGATTTGATTTGTTAGTTTCCTGATGATGAGTAATGTCGAGCATTTTTTTGTTGTCTGTTAGCCATTTGTATGTCTTCTTTGGAAAAATATAACTCATGTCTTCTGCTCATGTCTTAACTGGATTTTTTGGTTTTGGGGTGTTGAGTTTGATAAGTTCTTTATAGCATTTGGATACTAACCCTTTATCTGATATGTCATTTGCCAGTATATTCTCCAATTCTGTAGGCTGCCTTTTAGTTTTGTTAATTATTTCCTTTGATGCACAAAATGATGAAGTCCCAAAAGTTTAAGAGTATAGAATTTTAAAATCAGTTTTATTTTATCCCAAATACCTGATTTTTCTACCAAACTTTATTCAGATTTTGACTATGTCTCAACAGACTATATAATTTTCTCATCTTTTGTGACCACTTAGGAATTAAAATGTGTGCTTTTAAGTTATTACAGTCTACTAAGAATTAATATTACATACAATTTTACATAAAATCTATGAATATTATGTTTGATTTATCCCATATTTCATGCTGTAGTTGTTATATACATTACATCATCATATATTATGAACACAGAACAATAATATTTTTTCTCTTTTAAATAGATGTGTCTTATAAAGGACATAAGATAAAAAGGGAATTTAAAAAAGTACACACTTAGTTACTGTTTCCAATAATCTTCATTTGTTTTTATAGTTATATCTGGTTTTATTTCATCTGATTTCCTCTGACGTTATTATCCTTTGGATTAAACTGTTATTTCTTATACCGCAAGACCACCAGCAACGCATTCTTTATTTTTGCTTATCTCTGAGTGTATTCATTTTGCCTTATTTTCCGAATTTAACTTTCTGAATACAGAATTATAAATTGTCGGCTTTATTTTGGAATGTTAAAGATGTCATTCCATTGTCTTCTTAACTTCATGGTTTCTGATGAGAAGTTACAATTATTAATCTTGTTGTTTCTTACTAAGTAATCTGCATTTAAGATTTTTTTCCTATATTTAATTTTGAGTATTAATTTGATTATAATGTGTGCCTATCTCTGCTGTGCTTATATCTATTATGTTTGGAGGTTCTTTGAGTTTCTTAATTCCCCATTTGGGATATATTTGGCCATTATTTCTTCAAGTGCTTTTTTCAACATTTCAACATTTTCCCTAGTTTCCCTTTTTTGAAATTACAATTACACATGTATGAGACCATTAAATACTTTTTATAGGTCATTAAGTTTCTATTGTTTTTTAAAATATTTTTCTTTCTATTTTTTAGGTTAAATAATTTCTATATATCTATGCCTAAGATCACCAAACTTCTTTTTTCTGTCATCTCTAATTTGTTGTTAAGACACAGCATTTTTGAATTCTAGGTATTTTAGTCTCTACTTCTAGAATTTTCCCTTAATTCTGTTAAGATTTACCATATCTTTATTCATTACTAGTAAACTCTTCCCTACATCACTGAAAATCCTTACCATATCTGTTTCTACTAACAACGTTGTGGGTTACATTGGGATTGGTTTCTATTAACTTTTTTTTTAAACAATATCTCTGTTTTTCTATGTGTTTAATACTTTTTATTGCATAGACATTGGGGGTATTATATTGTAAATGTTCTGGTTTTTTTTTTTTTTTTCCCAGAAGACTGTTTTTTGTTGTTATTGTTCTTGTGGGCAGTTAACTTATCTGGACTGAAACTGTAAAACATGTTTCCTATCAGGTGAACCAGAGATTAAATTTCTGTTCAGTTCTTTTATCCTTTTATCTGTTGGCTTTTAACTTATCTGTTTGCCATTCCTTCAGGCATACCTAGTTAAAATATCAACCAGAATTTTGGTAGAGTTTAAGCACACTGTTTGGAGCATGTTCTTTGTGGCTCCTTCTATTCTGTGACATTTCCTTCCTAACTTTCAGGTGCTCTGGCAGTTCTGAATTCTGTTCTTTGATTCTTCAGAAACATAACATGACAGGTTTCTCCTTTGGTTTTACTTCCCTGCTTTATATAATGAGAGGAACAGTCTCAGGGGACAAAAATATATATATTAAAAAAAACCCCATGATTTTCACTAGTACTGTTCCATTCTTTCAAGATTCTACCCCTCTCTAATTTCTGCTTGTTTTTGGCACTCTATATTAGCTCCAAATGTTGGATTCTATATTTCCTCTAGAGTTATAATTGGTAATCCAGGTGAGGGTTAATTTGATACAAGAACCTCTGTCATACTTCAAAGAATTCTTCTATCCTATCCATTTACTTATATGAAATATATCTTTATATCAAAGCAGCCTCTTAGTCTCCTGGTAAAATTTTCCAACTTGTTGTTCAAGGCCCCTTTATCTGTAATATATATATATATTTGATGTAAAATATGTATTTTAATGAATAATGATTCATTAATTGTTACTAATATACCAAACTAATATAAGCTGTTAATAATGGAGGAAACTGGGTGTGGTTATTTGGAAATTATATATTATCATTTTATTTTTCAAACATCTAGAACTATTTTAAATATATGGTATTATATATAATACATATGTAAACATAAATATATATACATAATGTACTAAAAATACTTCCTTTATCCCAAGAGGTATTAGTTTTCCAATTTAATTATTTTTAATGGAATTTATTTTTTAAATTGTTCTAGATGTATAAAAACATAAAATGATAATATAGAGTTTCTAAATAATCACATCTAGTTTTCTCTATAATTAGCAACTTATGATGGTGTGGCGTATTAGTTATGATTAAAGAACCATTATTCATTTTTATCTAACATTATTATTGTAGCTAATGTTCTTTTTATTGTTTCATATCCTATTCTAGAATATCACATTATCATTTAGTTGTTAGAACTCCTTAATCTCCTCTTGATTGTGACAATTTCTCAGGCTTTTCTTGTTTTTGATTACCTTAATGGCTTTGAGGAATACTAGCCAAGTGTTTTGAAAATTGGAATTTTTCTGGCATCATTTTCCATGAATAGACTGGATTTATGAATTTTGGGGAGAAAGACTGGGTAAGGTGCTATTTCCATTAGCTCATATCAAGAGTTCATATTTCAACATGATTTGTTACTGTTGATATGAACCTTGATCACCCAGTGAAGTAGAGTTTGTTAGATTCTCTACTATCAAGTTATTCCCATACCCTTTTTCTATACATTACTCTTTGAAAGAAACTAACCATAAAATATTCACACTTAAAGAGTGGGGAATTATAATTTCTCCCTTAAGGGTGGGTGTCTCCAGTCAAAGAGAGTTGGAGTAGCTATATTAATTTCAGACAAAGTAGACTCTAGAACAAGAAAATGATCATGAATAAAGAAAGAAAGAAATTACATAATGATAAAAAGTAGAGTTCACCAAGGAGACATGTAATTGTTCGTGTGTATACATCTTACAAGAGATCATCAAAATACATAACATAAAAGATGATAGAACTATAAGAAGAAACAGACATAGCCACTACCATATTGAAAATATCAGAATTCTTTCAGTAATTAATAAATCAATCAAGAAGAGAATTAGGAAGAGCATATAGTTTTGTTTTGTTTTGTTTTAGTAAAGACATATAGTTAACATGATTTTAGTTGGTATTTATAGAGTACTCTATCTAATAATAGTAGCACACATATTTTCTCAGCCTCATATGGCATATCCATTAAGATAAATTCTAGGCATTAAAAGAGCATAAAAATTTAAAAAAAGGAAATTGTATAAAGTATGTTTTTGGATAAAGATAAAATTAAATTTAGGAATCTTCATACTGGTGTCAATGTTGTTAATCCCTTGAGGAGCAAGGATGTAATCAACAATTCTAATCTCACACCAGAGGAGATAACATTTCAGAGAGCCAGCTGTAACTTATCCCAAATTTTTTTTCAGAATAGACTTCAAATACATAAGTCTAAAGCAATAATCTTCTGTGCAGATTTTTCATTTTTCAGTGTTGTTGTGGTAGATGGAACCCTCTTGACAACCCACTTGTTACATTGTTTTCTTTCTTTTTTTTTTTTTTTTTTAAAGATTTTATTTATTTGACAGAGAGAAACACAGCCAGAGAGGGAACACAAGCAGGGGGAGTGAGAGAGGGAGAAGCAGGCTTCCTGCCGAGCAGGGAGCCCGATGTGGGACTCGATCCCAGGTCTCCAGGATCATTACCTGAGCCGAAGGCAGTGGCTTAACCAACTGAGCCACCCAGGCGTCCC
>PITA01024065.1:0-26948 GCA_004023965.1 Spilogale gracilis
CCCTCCCTCCCTCCCTCCCTCCCTTCCTTCCTTCCTCCCTCTCTCTCAAATAGCTTTTATATATTTATTGTAAGAACACACATTATAAAATCTACCTTCTTAAGTTTTAAGTGTGCAATACAGTATTGTTAACTACAGGTAGGATGTTACAAAGTGGATGGCTAGAACTTACTTATCTTGTCTGAAGCTTTGTTAACATTTTAGTTGAAGTAAAAAGCTGCAGTAGAACGTGCTGTTATGACAAGCGTCCTGAAGGTGGCAGCAGAGGCCTAAGGTTTGGAAAATGTGTCCGTTTCTAGTGGACAACAATATATGATTTGAAGGGGAGGGAAAAGTTGTCCTGTTTTTGTATCTTAAATTACCCTTTGTTGTTATTATTGCTGGGAAAGGGTATGTCAGATTATTTCGGTAAGTCGCTCTAATGCAAATCGTATTTGGGAAGTGGGAGCTTATTATTGTTCTGTTAAAAACTCAGGCAAAATGAGAGCATTAGTGCATTCGTAGGATGCAGGAAATGAAATTGGTGCTGAAAGTGAGGTCGAGGGCTTGTAGCAGGAAGCAAAGGGATCCCCGGGGTGTGGGTGGGCACATCCTTTGGCTCCAGGACTGATCTGCGGGCAGAGGCATGGCCAGGGGAAGTCAGCTGTGCCCTCTAAATTGTGGGGCTACAACAGAGCCCCCTCTTGTCTGGGTTTAAGGCTTGAGCCCTTGGAATCACCTCATTCAAGCTTTAAATAATATGTAGAGTCTACAGTGTCTATGCAAACAAATGAGATTCTCTGTATCTAATAGAGATCAGGGCAGTAATAAGATGGGTAAAAGTAGGCCAGGAACATCCTCAAAGGTTCCGGTTTAGATCCTCTGCGCAACCAAATATGAAATACTCCGTAGAGACCAGCAGAGAGCAGTATTGCACCACAAAATACTTAACACCACCGGTCCGGCTTGGAAGCAAAGTGGAGCTCTACAATCACACCTGTTTCCCATTTGCAGCAATAAGGAGCAATTATTTGTACTTTTTCCATAAGTGAAAAAAAATTTTTTTTTTTGTTAATAGTGGCTGCTTTATGTATACGTCAGTTATTGTTTTGGAAAGAAGAGAATCTAAAGGTTGTATTGTCTCTGACTCTGTGTATGTTATGATTCAAAATTATCTGTGCAAAAAAAAAACCCACAAACAACTAAGCTGCATATGATTAGAGTTATAATATCCCCACCTCAAAAATATATCAGCTGCTGTGAAATTGCAAGACAAAAACAACACAAAACTGTTTGGTTCATTATTTACTCTTCGATTTGCCGCCTATGGCTTTTCTCTAAAAGCATACAGTTGAAAATAGGGCTTGTACTGTTTACATATTTTATAACCACTTATGTACAAAATAGTTCTCTGTAAAATGCGTCTGTGTGGTTGAAGAGATTGAAAAGGTGATTCTCGAATCAGGGCTTGTTTGTCCAATACCTAGCACAAGCAGCACACGTAACAGGTCTTAATAAATGGACACTATTGTTCCATTTATTAAGAATGGATTAGGGAGTGCAGCAATCCTTTATGCGTATGAGAGCAGCCACACAGTGAAACACCAGGCTGTTGCTTTAGTGGGAACATCCCAGGCTGAGCCACCTGCTGCACCTCGCAGAGGACTATGTCAGCCCAGGGAACGAATGGGCTCTAGCTTTGGCAGATACCGCAGACCACAGTGCTGAGCAGTGGACCCTTAATACCTTTGGGGAAGAGAAAATCCATTTGTTTTTCCTATATTGTTCCATTTGGAATTAAATCTCTAGAGTAAAGACCCTCCTGGGTGATATAGAGCACAACAGGCAAAAACAAGTGGCCTCAGTACTGCGATCACCCAACTTTTAACATGCATTCTTACGCTGACAAATCTATGCGCTCCTAGTAGGCACAGTTGGGGTGAAGGCTTTAATTAAGCTAGGTCTCCTATTTGGGCCAATTTAGGCTCCAATCATTCATGAAGGTTTTCTTTCCTCCTTCCCCTGCCTCTTCCTTTCCTTTCCTCCCTCACCTGTCCTTCTTCCTGCCCACCCACCCTTCTTTCCTCCCTTCCTTTTTTCTTTCTTGGCATGCCATTGCATTATTCCTTACTGTATGCTGTTCGTTTTGGTTCCAAACCTTAGAAATAAGCCCTTTATTTGACTTACTTCCATTATGGGTTGAATTCTGCTCTCCCTGCCCCCTTCCTCTGTTGAAGTCTTAACCCATTAGTGCCTCAGCATGAGCTGTATTTGGAGGTAAGGTCGCTAAAGAAGGAATTAAAGCTGAATAAGGTGATGGGGGGGGGGTAGGCCTTAATCTAAAGACTGGTGTCCTTAATAAGAAGAAATGAGGGCACAGACAGGTGTAGAGGAAAGACCATGTGGGGACACAGAAGCCAAGAGGGAACCCTCAACAGGAAGCAGCTCTACTGGGACCTTGATCTTAGACTTCTCAGCCTCTCCAGCTGGGTAATTGTCTGTTGTTTAGCCGGGGCTCAAGGCACAGTGATACAGCAGCCTCTAGCAAACTAGCACAGCCCTCGAGGTTTTTTTTTTTCCTTAATATGGAATGCTTTAGGAATTTGCATTTCCTCCTTCTCAGGGGCCCTGCAGAACCTCTCTGGAGCATTCCAGTTGTAGTATATATGCTGCTGAATGAATGCTCCCCTTCAGTTTTTAATCCCCCCAATTTACCAGAGATTTAAAAACATTGGCTCTTCTGGGCCTGGCGCCTCACCAGCTGTTGCCGCAGGCCACTGTCATGGCATCTCAGCAACAGTGATTGTATTTGCACGAGTGTGAGCAGACCCTGAAACCTCAGCATTTCCCAACAGCCCCACACGCTAATTCATTTTCATCTGTAATATTGCTGGTGTTCGTAAGCATGATCAGGAAACAGAAGAGACTCAAAAATGTGACGCTGTGTGGGTGGGAAGGAAGGAAGACCGTGACCAAGGATACGAAATTTGGTCTACAATGTCTTCTTACTGTTCTGCGGGCAAAGCTTTTCTCCCTCGCTGCAACAGACACCTGTGATTGTTCTCATCAAAGTCTCCCTGGTTTGGGCAAAAATACTGGAAGACTGCAGATGGCAGCATGACCTTGAACATGATTAATTCAGAGCAAAAGCTCTGCATCCTTGTCCTGCTTGCTTTCTTTTTCTTTTCTTTCTTTCTTTTTTTTTTTTTTTGGTACTTTTTCTTTTTTCCTAGTGGGCAAGTTACTGGAACCTTTTAAAAAAATACTTATTTATGGTGTAAACTTGGAAAAGCAATTATGCCTGTTTTTCAAGTTCACTCCTGTGGCCTGTGCTACAAAGTGCCAATCAGCAACACCCCCCTTGAAAAAAGCCTCTAGGAAAATACATGGTTATTCAGCTACCCAGTCAGAGAGCCCCAACTTGGATTTAAACATATTTTGAAATTACACTTCAGAGATGTTCCCAACCTTCTTTCAAGTTTCTAAAGATAAGTTTTCCAAATGGTAAAGTAATAATGAGTCTCAGAATTACAATAACAGAGTGATAAGGCTGAGAGTTGCCTTCTGGACTGTGGCACACATTGCTACTCTGTATTGGATAAAGGGTAGATACCCTGCAGATTTTCCCCATTGATTTTCTAAGTAGTTGCTTCAGGGGCCTCCAATAAGGACCACTGCCAGCAAAATCGAAAACTCTAAACCAGGGGTCAGCAATTTTTTTCTCTATAGGCCCAGATAAGTAAATATTTTCAGCTTTTGGACTTTATCACAACCCTGCTGATGTACCCCCAAAGCAGCCACAGATAACACATACACTAATGGGCAAAGCTGTGTCCCAATAAAACTTTATTTACAGAAGCATGCAGGCAGATTTGGCTTTGGGCCATTGTTGGCCAATAGCTGCTTTAAACCTAGGCCTGCTGTCACTTTGAGAAAGACTATGGGGTTTGAACTCATCTGTACACTTTGCTTTCCCTCACTTCCCTCTCCGCCTTTAAATGCTCCTCTTGGATATTCCACATATATTTTAATTATGGTCCTCTGTCATTTTTTTTTTAAGGTAAAATGTTAGATTAGGTGGAGTAGGGAACTGACTTTTGAGCTTGATGTTATATTTCAGTCTGATCATGATGTTGGCCTGGGCATATCTCATTTTTTTTCTTCCCATGGGACCCATCTGGGTTGGGCACAGTCTTAGGGGTTAAGGTTTAGACTTGGGATTGTGCTCAGAAATGGTCTAGTAAGTGTGAAGGCAATGGAGAAAATGCTGTTTAGGTATCTTGCGGGTGAAGCATGTGCCTATTAACTAAACAACCAGCTTTGGGAGTAAATTACATTAGTAATTATATTAGAGATCATGTACATATACATTTATGAACAATGGCCTGTATGTAACCATATGCATTAAATATATGCATTAAGTTCTCAAGAAGTTAATGTATTTACTAATACATTTATCAATAATCAGGCCCCATGGGTGCTAATTCCACATACAGTCTACTTGAGGCCATTAGCCAATGCTTAGTCTCTACTGGAAGATGCTTTAGATGAAGATAATGATGATGGGTGGAAATCAGCAAACATGAGGTCCTCAAGGCTATCTTCAGGCAGAACTGAGCCCTGAGTGACCCAGACTCTTTTGCTTCTTGAGGAGATTCCCTTGAGGGAATCGACCTGCTAGGTTATTTCTCACCTCTCCAGACTGGAGCAGATCCCAGAGGAATAAAGCAAATAATTTCCAGGAATTCACCCTGGTGAACTTCTTCTGCAGCAGGTCAAGATGGAGGGATGCTTTGGGTAGCTTCTGGCTTCACCTTAATTTCTACCCTGAAATCTAAGCATCTGAGAACATGATAGGAGTGAAGTCCTTGCAAATGAAGCTGAAGCTTTTAAGGATAATTCTTTCACACAAAAGCTACTCAAGATACACTTTGTATAGATAGACTTTGTAGGGATTAATTTATGAATTAAATTCTCATCTGCACGTGTTATGATATCCATTGATTAAGAAGTAGGCAGCAACCTGGGATTGGCCTTCAAATATTGAGCTGGGGTCATTTGAGTTCCTTCTTTATGTCAGCTTTCATAGGGAAACAAAGACATTCCAGAGTCTTACCTGTAAAAGGGGGGGCTTTGCCATTTTCATCTTTCTTGACAGTTTGGAAATCTTATTGCATGGCCTGGGTTACAGAAATAGACAAAGCTAAATAGAGAAATCTGCTTTGTGGGAACAGACTTGGAAAGTGGTTGCTGAGATAGTGATAGGCTTTATGTAGGGAGACTTTCCATTATAATTATACTCAAAGAACCAGAAAAGTGAATTCAGTTGAAAAACATACATTCGGTACTTGGGAAAGTGTGCCTTCTGTAGACAGGTTGTGTAAAACCCTATCGGGAATTCTCCAGAGGAAGACTTGAGAGTTTGCTCAAGGTGTTGGGATGAAAAGTACTCCTAAGTTGTTTTATTTACTGGCTGACATTTGATGGAAAGAGGAAAAAAAATTCTCCCAGATGATACAAAGTAGACTTATTTCCTCATGCTCCATGGATAATTTTTAGGAAACATTTTCATTTTCCATGCTTACTTGACAAGATTTGAATATATATTTTCATTGCCTATCTGAACATGTTCCCTAGGTTCCAGAACTGTGTGTCCAATATGGGAACCACCAGCCCTGTGTTGTTACTAAGCACTTAAAATGCACCTATTGTGACTAAGGAACTAAACTGCTAATATTACTGAATTTCAGTTAATTTAAATTTAAACAGCCACATGTGGTTATTGGCCACTTCATAGAGGCAGGACAGATAGAGAACATTTCCATCATCCTGTAAAGTTCTAGGAGTGCTCTGTTCTAGAGTGTGAGAGATCCAATTTTTATTCACAGAATTGCTTTTATTTATTTTTTATTTTATTTTATTTTTTAAAATATTTTATTTATTTGACAGAGAGAAACACAGCCAGAGAGGGAACACAAGCAGGGGGAGTGAGAAAGGGAGAAGCAGGCTTCCGGCCGAGCAGGGAGCCCGATGTGGGACTCGATCCCGGGTCTCCGGGATCATGACCTGAGCCGAAGGCAGTCGCTTAACCAACTGAGCCACCCAGGCGTCCCTGCAGAATTGCTTTTAATATTGAAAACTTAGTTTTCTCCCAGCTGACAAAGTGTAAAAAAGAAGGCTATGAAGAAGATAACCTGGCTCCCATTTTATTCAGACAGAATCAATATTTGTTCAAAACTCTTTTCCCCCATTCTGAATAATTCCTTTCTTTTTATCTGCAGCATTTTATATTTCTTTTTTCTCATTTAGTTAAATACAAATATAGTAATTTCAGGAAACTCTTTACTTAGTTGTGCTTGAAACATCCTCACTCATCCCTAGAGTTATTAACTGAGTGGTCAACCCCATATTCTCAGTAGAAAAGACAAAAAAGAGAAAGATTTAGCTTTTTTTGTGCCAAAGAGGAAAGTGCTGTGGTTTAGTAATAGAAAATTCAGAGGGAGGAAGCTTTTTAGGTCTTGAAAATGGACTCAGAGATGTGCATGTTAATGTATCTTCCTGCTTTCTTTAATTTCTCAGGAGGATATCTGTGAGTATCCAACTTAGGCTTTTTTTGTTTTTGTTTTTGTTTTCAGTCTCATGTTAAGTACACATTAGCTTTAGGAAAAAGAAGAATAAGCCTTTATTTTTTAGTTAGAATTGAAAAAAATTAAAATGTATTCAGCTTACGTTATCCCTTCCCCCCTTACACACACAAAACATCCAGAAGATTTTTGATACAATTTTATGTATTGTTTTCCCAGAATAATGGAAAATGAAGTTGAACAATAGTTTACACGTTGATGTCTGGAGAACATATAACGTACAAAATATTTTGACAGAAAAATTTTTCAGCAAACACACTTGAGTGGACAGTATGTTTCTTTTTTTCCTTAAGGTCAGTTTTGCAGGCTAAGAGACCATGGACTTAGAAATTCATGATGTATTGAAGGGACCTTTATTTTTAGGTCATGGTTTACAACCTTGTGTGAATATATTTCAGATTGTATGTAATGATCTCAAAATGTCCATAGACCATCAAAAGGGTCAAAAT
Organism: Spilogale gracilis; assembly: GCA_004023965.1. Taxonomy (NCBI): domain Eukaryota; kingdom Metazoa; phylum Chordata; class Mammalia; order Carnivora; family Mephitidae; genus Spilogale; species Spilogale gracilis. The sequence continues at coordinate 7,073 of PITA01024065.1, forward strand.
GATAATTTTCTGATCATTCCATCAGGAAAAACAAATTGAAAGTGAAACACATGGAAATCATGAGAGAGCAAGCCACCTGAGGGCATCCATCCTGTCTCTTTTGTCCCTGAGGTAAATCCAAGTGCCACGAAGCACCTGCGCTGTATTTGGTTTCTATAGAATGAATGTATTTAAATGTACCAGTCTGTTCGCCTATTATTATGGAGTAAGAAATGTAACCACAGGAACACTGGGGATCGGGGCCACCTCTGGATGATTTTCGAGGTTGGAGATCCTACTGTCCAGAGAGGCAGTCATGACTTGGGATAAGCAACCCCATGGGCAAGGCCTAGACTCCTGGTCTCTCCACGTGACTGTTTCTTGTGCTGCAGAAAGGTTTCTAGAGAAGCAGACCTAAGTGTCAGAATCAGATGGGGTTTACTGTTCCTGCTGGCATTTATACTTTAAGGAGCTTCTGGGCTTTCTGGTTGATGTAAAGTAGAAGGGTGGGAGAGGAAGTCATTCCCTAGGTCCACATCAACACCCAGCTTCTCATTCCTTCCCCTTTATCTTGTCTCATCTGTAGATTGTCAGAAAAATGCATCGTCAACATTGCACCCCACTCAAAAGATTGCCAACACGTTCTCCAAATAATAGTGATCAACATATTTAATAGATTTCAGCTGTCTTTTTGGGAGATCTGGCAAAAAACTTAACTGAAAAAGAGAGTCAGCTTCTTAAAAAGGAGCACTGCTTTATTGCTGAAATGTGGAAATAATAGAGACCACCAGCTAAGCCAATAATTTTGTGAAAAAGAAACTTAAATATGTCCACCGCTACTTCAATAACATATACATAAATGGAAGGTGACAAAGGGGAGTCATACATGAAGAGGGGTTCAAGTTTACCCCCAGGTCCTCACTTTTCCAAGCTGTCCACCCACAACACTGATCTGCATATCCTCTGAAGAAGCTAAGAAACAATTTGCCAACCCTCCAACCGTGCTGTCTCCAAATAAATAAAACACAGTGCATTCACTTTTCAATGTCTCCCCCCCTCCCTCCAACCCTCTCTTGCCTGTGTTTCTCCCAGAAAGTGATTCCTGACTTTATCCTTCCCTCTTGCCCTTGGATCCTGACTGGGCTCCAAGCAACAATGGAAACTTGTGAGTTTGGCAGGACTGACTCAGGAAATTTTGCAGTTTGGTACATTTAGCCCATTTAGCTGAGATGTGAGAGTGGTGACATGATGTATGCAGAGAAAGGCACGATTCTTTTTTTTTTTTTTTTTTTTTAAGATTTTATTTATTTATTTGACAGAGAGAGCACAAGTAGGCAGAGAGGCAGGCAGAGAGACAGGACCCTGGGATCATGACCTGAGCCGAAGGCAGAGGTTTAACCCTCTGAGCCACCCGGGCGCCCTGAAGGCAGATTCTTGACAGCTGTTGAGAGCCCTTCAAAGAAATACATGTCCTCTAAAAGCTTTCAGATGAAGCTGGTGCACACCTCCGAGGTGGCCCAGAAATCATACAGCAGTTCATCTTGTTTCTTTCTTCCTTCTCCCCTCCGTCTCTTCCTCCCTCCCTCCTTCCCTCTCTTTCTCCCTTTCTTTCTCTTTCCCTTCCTCCCTTCTCCCTTCCTTCCTCCTTCCTTCATTCCTTCCTTCCTTCCCCTCTCTCTTTCTTTCTTTTTTTCCTTTTCTTCTTTCCTCTCTCTCTTTCTTTCTTCTCATCCCCCTCTTTCTCCTCCTTCTCCTCCTCTCCCTCCTTCTTCTTCACATTCTGTGAACTAATAAAGCTCTGAAAAAACCATTTAAACACTAATAGGCCATGATTTCAACACTTCCAAAAAAATAGAAGTTAAGAAAAGGCTGATATTTGTAATCTTGTTTTCTCTGGCCCCACCCCCAGAGCCTCAAAAACATTTAATAATAAATGGCTAAAACTCCACCGAGGACAGAAAATCCCCCCCCCCAACAAGTTCTGTATTATTTGGGGCTCTTGTCTCTTTCTATGTCTGAGTTTATAGCTAACCTCTTTTAGACCTCTTCTTCTCTTCAGTTCTTTATACAGAAGGGAGATGAAAGCTCCTAGGACTTACTATAAAGATGGGACTTAAAACTCCATGAATCTTAAAATATGAATAATTAAAGGAAACCTGAGTGCCAGTTTTGACTTTTCTGTCTGGACTGGTCGTGGCTTTTATTTCCTCTGCACCTGCCTCTTGTCCTTTTCTTTGGGCACAAACACAGTCAGCAGGGTATCTGGAGAGGATATTAACGTATTCAGGTTTCCAGTTTGGGAAAGAGAGTCTCCTGTTCCCCCAGGCCCCCTGAAGTGAGGTGTGGAAGCTTCCTGATGTTTTATTGCCTTGATGAAAGAGCAGGAGGCAAAGATAGATTAGGTTTTGTGGAACGGGGCAGCCAGGAAATAAAGGTGGCTGGCTCTACTTCTAGGGCTGGTGTGCACCTGACATTTACTGCTTGCCTGTCCATATGCTCATCCTTGGACTTAGAAATGGGCTTGCTGTCCTGGCCCCTTGTTGCAGCAAGAGCTACTGTGGGTGTTGCTGCAGGACTTCTCGTGCATGCTGTCTGTGGCAGACTGCAACACGTGGTCTCAACATTTCCCTCCTCCTTGTGTCCACGCCTCCTTGCAATGTGATTTTGCAGCTCCTCTATTGAAAGGTAGCATCTCTTTTCCACTGCACATGGGCTGAGCTGCTGTGGTCTTTAGAATATGGTAGAAGTGATTATACCCTTGTGTAATCTCCTTGCCTTGAGTTGGTCAGAACCTATGAGTATGATGAATTATCACTCTTCTGATTACATCGTAGCAGAAGGGATTTTTAGAAAATATAATTAGCTTTACAAATAAGTTGACCTCAAGACAAAGAAAGTATCCTGGCCTGACCTAATCCCATGAGCCCTTGAATCTGGGTCTGGAGGTCAGAGACTGACGAAGTGAGAGATCTGAAGTCTGAGAATATTGGAAGTGCTCTTTCTGGTTGGAGAGGGCCCTGTGATAAGGAGGGTAGGAAGCTTCTGATTTGCTGAGAGTGACCTCTGACTGACAGCAAGGAAACAAGGACCTCAATCCTACAACTGCAAGGAATTGAATTCTGCCAACACCAAAAATAAGATGGGAAGCAGATTTTATTCCCCTTAGAGCCTCCAGACATGAACTCAGCCCAGCTTGTTTCCAGCCTTCTGATGCCCAGAGCAGAGAAGCCAGTCATGTTCTGCAGAACTTCCGATTCACGAAACTGTGCTAAAAAATTCTTGTTGTATTAAGTTCATGGTGATTGTTATATAAGAGTAGAAAGTTAAGACAGTCTCAAAAGACCTGTGTGTTTCTGTCCTCTCCTGGAGCCTTGCCAAGGTCATGACACCATGTCCTGCCTATTCTGCAGGGAATGGAGTACAACTGAATTGCCCCTGCTGAAGGCTGGGCTGCTTCTAGAACCAGAGCCATCTTGTCCCCCCAGAAGCCCGAGGGAGTTCAGCCCAGAGTAGAACCACCCAGTTTATCCTAGTCTAGATTGCTAACCTGCAGAATCATGAGTGCTCGGTCTGACTGATTCATATGTTGACTCCTAACCCCTGTGTGATTAGAGCATGAGGACAGAAACCTCACGAATGGGTTTGGTGGTCATGTAGAAGTTCCAGGGAGATCTCTCACCTCTTCTGCTATATGAGGTTACAGCAAAAAGGTGGCTCTCTATGAACCACAAATCAGGTTCTCACTGGCCACCAAATTTGCCAGCGTCAAGGTCTTGGAATTCCCACCATCACAAACCATGAGAAATAAATGCTTATTGTTGATAAGCTGTGCAGTCGGTGGAGTTTTGTTGTAGGAGACTGAACAGACTGAGACAACAGGCTACAAGAATGACTGCTGCTTGGTCTGTTATATTCTGGGATGATGTGTTCACAGTACTATCTCATTGGAAGCCCCCGCCGTTGGATGTCTTTGCTTAATGCTGACCTGTACAGTACTACATTTGGAAGAGGTGGGCTGATTTTGCTGTCTAGCGATGAGACCTTATTTCTGGGAGGTATCTGGCAGCAGACTACCTTTGAGCCGATGAAGCTGTGACACGGTTTTGTTTTTGTTTTTGTTTTTTTTAAAGATTTTTATTTATTTATTTGACAGAGAGAAACATAGCTAGAGAGGGAACACAAGCAGGGGGAGTGAGAGAGGGAGAAGCAGGCTTCCCGCAGAGCAGGGAGCCCGATGTGGGACTCGATCCCGGATCTCCGGGATCATGCCCTGAGCCGAAGGCAGTTGCCTAACCAACTGAGCCACCCAGGCGTCCCTGTGACACGGTTTTGAACAGGATTATCCTACAGGTCGCGTCAGAATTCTTCATTGTCAGTCCAATTCTTGGTGGAAACACGATCAGTTTATAAACATTCATAGCGACCAGGAGCTTAGGGAAAATGATTTTAACAACCCAACTTTTCACAATTGGAAATTGGAAATGATTATAAATTGTAGAAATGTAGAAAATGAGAGTCGTCTTGCTAAATTTCTGATTATGGCTGAAAGCAGACTGGAAGCAGAGAGGCTAGGGCAGACCAAAAATGTAAAACACGGAGACGGAAGCGTTTCAGTAATAGGAAGACGGCTGTAGCATCCCGTGCTACTGTAATGATGCTGTAAGCCTAGGGTGAAAGACCAGATCAGCCCCTGCTGGAGGGTTGGGTGAGGCTGTGGCAGGTGAAGAATCAGCAGTGGTTTGTAGAACAAATAGAAGAACAACAGGCTGGTTTTTGAAAGGTCAGATGGGGGAAAAATGTGTATAAAAACTGCAGGTAGGGATCTTAATTCAGCATTAGTAACCCATAAACAAAAGGAGTACAAAGTGTAGGGTGAGGACAGGAGGAGATGAGTATTCAAGCCATCTGCGGGAGGCTGGAGGATCATCATTGGTCTCTCTAACATGGAGACCTGGGGGTATGTCCTAGGAGGAGAAGCTAACCTCTGGATGCTGATGTGTTTGCCAAGATTCTTGGCTGGAAATTGTTATGGATGCTGACATGAGAAACAGAGTCAGTGGTATCTAAGAGGAATTCTGCTCTGTGCATGTAAATGAAGACTAGGCAATTTGTGCAAATGCTATCGCTGTTCCCTTGTGCTGTTTTTTGTCAGGGGGAGGTGACGAGCACAGGGCAAACTGACCCCCAGTAAAGCCTCAGTCTGGCATGGTCCCTGTTCTAGAAGAATCTGGATCTTCCAACAAGCCAGTTGATCTGGAAGGAGAAATAGGCTTCCGTGGAACATGTGGAAGAGGAGAATAATGGTTAGGACTGAGACTAGGCCAAAGCGCAGGTTTTTCTTGTTCAGATGGCATCTTTTCAGGGGGTGGGGATCATTATACAGTATGCCTGTCTCTCTGGGAAACACTATTTCATGCAGATTTCTTTATCCTGACCTGTGGACCCCCATCCAGTCTCTTTCCACACCTCCACACCGCACCCCTCTTGCCCTAGCTTTTTTTTTTTTTTTTTTTTTTTTTTTCTGGGCAAAGGAAGGGCAGCTTAGTGTGCAGAGTCCCAGAGGGAGAGACACATGAGTACGTCTGTGACCCAGAGTCTCCTGTCTTTGTGAACCTTCTTCACCTGTGCATACCCTTCTTGCAGACCTGGGACATTCCTCTGTGATAGCATCCACTTTTATTGTCTCTGGGTATCCACTGGTCTCCTCCACACTACACCCTGTGCTCCAGTCATACAAATCCTTTATTTTACTTATGTCTGATGCTAAGCACACATCACAGTGCCTGACACATTCAGGCACTCAAATATCCATTGAATAACTATGACTACATATGAGGGGACACATGTGACCATTTTTTCTGTTAAAATAATTTTTGGGCCATTTCTGTTTTTTAAAAAACGATGTGAAATCATGAAGAGACAAAGGTCCCCAGGCGCTATCTCTTGCGGCATGTAGAGCTAGAAATAGCTGAGGGGCTTTGGGACTTCAAAGGGTGTAGGACACTGAGTGTTGCCATCTTTGATCTCTAGTCTGTATCAGAGAACAAAAGGGCAGGAGAGACTGGGGAGTTGAAAGCAAATATCTTGTTTCAAGTTCAAAGCAGTGCGTTTGTGACCTGTTCCATTATCAGGAGTGACACATCCCACCCTGCTCTCTGTCCAAACCTCTGGGTGTCACCAGCTCCGTCTGGGCCGCAAGCATGGAGTCCCAGTCCGTGGCATTCCCAGGCAGCCAGTGCCTGACTCCAGCGACTGCCTGCTTTTAAGCCAGGTGTGTGTTTTATTTTCTGGCAGAGCTATTGTTTCATTACTGTCCTAAAACATCAGATTTAGGGGATACTTAAGGACACAGAAGGAACAGTTGAGTCTCATTCCTGAAATGAGATGTTTTCACTGGCAAGTAGAAATGTCTTCATCAAATAGTTGCTTCCAAGCAGATTCTGAATATGGGGAAGTATAATTACCATACAGAATATGGCACTTTTTCAGGGATTGGGTATTTATAGATTCTGGCTTCATCACATAGTATCTGCATGACTGTGGGTTTCTCAGTCCCTATAAGCTTCAATTTCCTTATATGCAAAATAGACATCAGAATATAAACAGGGAATTGTGAGTGCTGGGGGCTGCTCATTCCTTACTCCTGATGTTTCTTTCCATTTGGAAGGACCTCCTTCTTCCCTTTCTCCCCTCTCCATTATCAGACTAAGGGTAAGAGACTTTCTCTACTTCTCCCTCACTCATTCAGAATTCATGTATTTGATTGGTGGGTATGAAAGAGTACATGCAGGGCGCCTGGGTGGATCAGTTGGTTAAGCGACTGCCTTCAGCTCGGGTCATGATCCTGGAGACCCAGGATCGAGTCCTACATCGGGCTCCCTGCTCGGCAGGAAGCCTGCTTCTCCCTCTCTCACTCCCCCTGCTTGTGTTCCCTCTCTGGCTGTGTTTCTCTCTGTCAAATAAGTAAAATCTTTAAAAAGGAAAGAAAGGAAGGAAGGAAGGAAGGAAGGAAGGAAGGAAGGAAGGAAGGAAAGAAAGAAAGAAAGAAAGAAAGAAAGAAAGAAAGAAAGAAAGAGTACATGCAGTGTGCCCCATCCTCTATCATTTCTCCTGGGGGCAGGTTGCTTACAGGGAGGCAGAATTTTTCTCCTGGGATGGGACAAGGACAAAGAGAGGTCTCCTGCCCTCCCACAGCCCCACTTGACTTGTCTGTCATGGTGGGCTCTGCACTATGACCCCTGCCTCCTGGTGATCATGTCCTAAAGGGTGGGCATGACCTGGTGACTTGCTTTTAACAAACAATATGGCAAAGTGATGGGATATCACTTCTGAGATTAGATTACAAAAAGATTATGATTTCTGTCTTTCTGGACCCCTCTCTCTATCTTTAAGCCCTCCAGCCCAGAAAGCTGCTCTGTTGGAAGGGACACCAAGGAGAGGTCCCTGCAAGGGTCTAATGTTTCTGGCAATAGCCAGCAAGGAACTGAGGCCCTCAGTCCAACAGCCTGAGGAACTAATCCTGACCATAGTCAGTGAGTCTGGATGCCAGTCTTCTTCCGGTTGAGCCTTTCAATGACCACAGCCCCTGCCAATACCTTGATTGTAGCCTCATGAGAATTCCTGAACCAGACCTCGAATCAGCTGCGCTGCACCAGATTCCTGATCCACATAAACTGTGAGATAAGAAATGTTTGTTGGCTAGGCCTGGGTAACTCTTGTGTTCGGTTTTGGGAAGCACTCTGTCCCTCAGATGTAACTGTATTCTCCAGCCTCACCCAGACTGGTCATGAAGATGATAGTTTGTTCCTCACCTGTATTTTACTTTTTGTCTTATTTCCCAACTGTTCACTAATTCAAAACCTGGGCAAGGGAGAGATGTGTTATTTATCTATCACCCACCAGGCCTCCACTAAAATCCTTCACATGAAGGCTTTTCATAGGGGTTACCTGTCTTTAAGAATTGCTGTAGGGATTGCTACAAGTGAAGTTTTAGTAGCTTTGCCTGAGACAGCGTTTTCCCCCTTCTCTGCTATTACTAAAAATGCCCGTGCTCTTTCTAGTTCTGTTATAGGCTTATGCCAGAGGCTTATGCACTTGGAAGTCTCTCCATCTCCAGACCCAAATCACAAACCTTTCCAAGACCACTGTCTTGGCCTTGCCATTTGCTCCTCCTATCAAAACCTCCCCATCAGAAGCCCAGATTGTAGTCGTAGTAGAATCTCAAGTTCATGCAAAGTCAGCATGGGAGGAATTTGGGGGCTTACGCAGCCACTGAATTTTGGGATCACTTCGGGAGGAGGACAGGCTTTCCCACCAGAATGCAGAGGCATGCCCATGTTACTTCAGGGAAAACAAAATGGGGACTCTGGGTTATTATTAAATAGTTAAAGACTTCTCAGGAAGTGTTAACAAGGCTGCAAGCATTTGGGCACCCTTTGGTTTTTCTCACTTGTTCTTTCCCAGTTTGGGGCATTTAAGCGTGTGCACTTAATTCCAAGACCTTGGTCACTCCTGGACATCTCTCAGACAGGCTCCATTTGCCCCTGGATGAATAGCCTTTTACTGGGATTCATAGCTCCCTGGAGGGTAGGGAGTCGGCACAGTCTGATCCCCTCTGGGGGGAAAGCGGGAGAGATGTGGGGTCTAGCAGCTCAAGGAAGTTTCTTCCCTTGTGTTCTATTTCAGATTTTGTTTTGTTTTGTTAAAGGACTTAAAAACAGAAAAACAGCATTTGGATTTTATAAAATACAACAGATCAATTCCTACTTGTGATTTTACCCTGGGGCCGTGCATAGAAAACCAATTTAAGAGATATTTTTCAAAAATCATTAGGCTCACCAGAATTTAAGCTGGCCCATGACATTTGGATTGGATCCATTTTTTTTTTTTTTAAACCTCATACTTTTCCACCCCCAGTGGTCTCTGGCCTTTAATCCTGCTCTTTACAGCACAAATTTAGGGAAAAACAAAACATGTATTTGCCCACTGAAGATATACTTTCATATTCTTTCACATTTATGGATTTCTGACCAAACTAACTGCTTAAATAGGAAAGAAAAGCTACAGCTGATTAATTTCCCACTGTTTACTTAGCCTCCACGATTTTTCATAATCCTCAATTTCTGATACCAACTTCTCAATTTCCTTTGGGGGAAACCCTGGTGATTTGCTTATTTTTGTATGTGCATTAGATTATGTAGGGTAATCAAAAATCAGTGATACTTATTAAAAAAAGGGTTTTATTTGAGGAGACATAAAATTTTAAAGTACAGTTAATATGGAATATATCTGCATAATTTGTGAAGGTACCTGTCATTTAACTAGGGCACTAGATTGGTTTCCTATTGCTACTGTAATAAATTACCAAAAACTGAGCATTTAAAACAATACACTTCTTAAAAATCTTACAGTTCTGGAGGTCAGAAATCTGAAATGGATCTCGTGGGGCTATATGTCTACAGGGCTGGTTCTTCTGGGGGCTTGGGGTGAGGGGGATCTGTTTTCTTGCCTTTCCTACTATCCAGTGACTGGACTGCCTGCATTCCTTGGCTCATGGCCCTGCAGGGCTCTAGTCTCTCCTTTATTCTATCTCCTTTGACTCTGATATTCCTGCGTGCCTCCTTCTTTCACTTACAAAGACTCTTCTGATTCCAGTGGGCCCACTCAGGTAATTCAGGGAAAAAAAACCACCTCCCTATCTCAAGGAGTCCCTAAATTAGTCCCATCTACAAAGTCTCTTTTTGCCACAGAAGCCATGGAAGGTGAACACGTGCACAGGTCCTAGGGATGGGTACATGCCTGTTTTCAGTAGGCAGAGTTATTATTCTCTCAGCTATCGGCTTTTTCAGAAGAATACTTACTTTGGCGTCATGAAATAAAAAGGGTCTCAGACTGTCTGTCTTTGGCCAGGATGAGACAAATGCTAGTCTTCTCATTATTATTGCTATTTTTTAGAAAAAACAGAACTGATTTTACTGCTGTTTTCTTTTGAATTCTTAGGTAACTTTGAGACCATTTTGGTGCGCTAACTTGCCCTTTTATAGAGGAGATTGTCTTGAATTCAGTAAATAAACCGTTCAGTAAAGAAATCATTTAAAGATTTTTTTAAAAATTTATTTGAAAGAGAGAGAGAGATCACAAGTAGGCAGAGAGGCAGGCAGAGAAAGAGAGGGAAGCAGGCTCCCCGCTGAGCAGAGAGCCTGAGGTGGGACTTGATCCCAGGACCCTGAGATCATGACCTGGGCCGAAGGCAGAGGCTTAACCCTCTGAGCCACCGAGGCGCCCCAAAGAAATAATTTAGTTTAGGACCAGCTGGTTTAGACTGGCTGAAACTACACATCTTGTTATAATTCAGTAGTAGCAGGCTGTTTCAGATTACTGCATGTATGCATGCACACACGACAGGTGAATTAAAAGCACATTTAACATCTACAGAATCTATAATACATCACTCAAAAGTTTCCACAAAGGCAAGAAGATCCATCAGGCTATTCTTTGGAGTTTATCTACCTGCGGATTTTAATTTCCTATCATAGTTCAAGTGGAATAAAATCTTGATGATCTGTCCAAATTTCACCTGCCATCATGAACGTTACAGATTATGAAAGATGGCCATCTCTTGTGCTTCCTGTACATGGAAGTCTCCACTGAGTCCTCGCTTCCTGCTTTAACCTTTCCTGGGCTTTCTCTCCTTGTCTGTTAGGTGAACATTACCACAACCGTTCTTTCGACCTCTTCCTGTATATCCCTGATGATTTCCAGCATCCCTCTCTTTTTTGTCTTATTGTCCTCTGCCTGGGTGATGCTCCTCTTTTCTTCACACTAATTTTCCATCTACCAACTGAAGGTCTGAATCACCTTATGCGGACGTGGTGAATTCTGTAGCACCCATGACACACTCTGTTCACTTGGTATTTTGAGCAGGCTGTTTTATCCGTGGCAAGGGGCAACTGTGAAATGTTAACGAATGTATTTTTCTCCCCCTGGTGACTATTTGTCTCCTGTCTCTTCCCTCCTTTTCAGGCAGCTGCCAGAGCATTAGGTTTTATTAACTTGTCCAAAGGATGCTATTGATGAGGGAACAGAAGGCAAGCAGAGGACAAATCAGAAGGGACACCACACAACCCGTACCCCCTCTCCTTCCATGGGATACCGGTGACATTCCTCAGGCACTCCTGGCTCCCCTAAAGCTAAGGAAAGGAAAAACAGTTAATGTGTAGAGATCACTATCTTAGCAATCTACAAGAACAAAGCATTTCTATCAATAACCTAGCTTCCAGAAGGAAAAGTAGATACAATTGATATGTCCTTATAATTTGCAGCCCATTGGCAGATACTTGAGGCAGGCAGAGTGTAATGCCTTTGCTGGAGGGAAAAACAAACCTTAACTTAACAATTGGCAAGGTCTCCAATATCCTGTGAGTCTTCTTTATTTTGAAAATCCTTTGGAAACCTCCCTTTTCCTTACCTCCCTCAACCCCATGGTATGTAATCAGCCACCCTTCACGGCCCCCATGCAGCAGCTCCTTCTGCCCAAGGGTCCTGTTCCCGTGCTTTAATAAACCACCATTTTGCACCAAAGGCATCTCAAGAATTCTATCTTTGTCATCAGCTCCAGACTCCACCCCACTGAACCTCACCTATATCTCAAAACCCCATCACTATACCCAAATCAAAGAATTAATTCTCCATTTGTGGATTTTGAAAGCCTGGCCTTTGAATTTCACAAGCAAGGTTCAGAAAGACATGGGGTGATAAGAGTCTGTTCCAAAGCCAGTCAACTGTAAACAGGTGTGTGTGTGTGTGTGTGTGTGTGTGTGTGTGTGTACACTGGGGTACAAGACTTCCCCTAGGCATGCATGAGGACATGGGGCATGTATGTCACCAGATCAGCTTCCAGATCTTCAGATTCCCTATTTTCTCAGATGGCTCTATCTATAGACACACTTAAAATCTGTAGGGTTTCTTCTTGTTTTCACACTTGCCTTTTCCCCAGTCCCCCCTTATTCTTGCGATTGTAGAAACACTCTGAGGACCTAACCAAGGGATTCCCTGAAATAGGGATATTGAGAAAGCAACCTGCCGAGATGACTGGCAAACATGGCCTTTTACAACTCAAACGTCTCCTGATTCTTTGCTCTAAGCAAAATTGAAGGCCTGCTCAGGATTATTCAGAATAATCTTTGCTGTTAGGCCACTATGCTGTGTTTGGGATGTAACTGAAGAAGTTCAGAAAGTTGAAGGACATTGCTATTGTTACAGAACCTGGACTGGATCCTGGCAGAAGAACCAAGCAGCACTTGGAGACTCTGGAGGATCAGAGGTTTATTTAACATGCGCGGCCTCAGAGGAGACTGTTCACCAGAGGTCTGAGCACCGAGCACAAGCAGGGAGGGTAATGTATACCCTTCTACTGCTGCGTACTTGGTACTTTGGGCACGCGCGGGGAAACAGGGTAGAGAAGAAGAACCTGGAAGGGCTTTGTTACAGGGACTGGAATTCCCTTGCTGGTTTGGTCAGCCGTCTTACAGTACAGTTTTTCCCTTATCACTATAACAAAATCTATTCCATTTCCAGCTACTTTTTTTTTTTTAAGTTTTTTCAGTGCTACTTATTAAAACAAGGAACGGCTTTAATCCTGGCCTTTGTCTCATTCTAGCAACAAGTTCATTCATGCAGAGATGAACTAATTAGGAAAAACCAGTCCTGTTCAGTTTAATAAGAGATGAATTTCTGGTAGAATTTGAAATTTTTTTTTTTTTTTAGAATTTGACTTTTGTGTTTATTAACAATTTAAATATATTTGTATTGTTATGGGATGTATAATGATATGTTGACAGAGGAAAAAATTATAAAAGAACACAGAACCTGTATAGTCATAGGAAATTTTAAAAAATGTAAATTTACATTCTTATTTTTTTTGTAGTGAATTATAATAGGCTTAATTAGGAAAATACTTTGAAGTGTACTTTATTGTATTAGGATAAAGTTCTGTGGGAAAAATGGAATGGAAACATGACTTTGAGGAATGTTATAAAACAAGATCACATGTAACAATTATATTTTTAAGTGGACGATGGTGTGTATCAAATTCCTTTGGTAGTAACAGCTTTACTTATTATTTATTTATTTTAATATTTATTTTCTAAAGATTTTATTCATTCATTTGGGAGAGAGAGAGAGTGACAGAGAGCATGAGAGGGGAGGTCAGAGGGAGATTTAGTCTCTCTGTGGGCTGGGAGCTGGATGTGGGACTCCAGATCATGACCTGAGCAGGCAGTGGCTTAACCACCTGAGCCATCCAGGCATCCAGCTTTATTTTATTTTATTTTATATTTTATTTTATTTTATTATTTTATTTTATTATTTATTTTATTTATTATTATTATTATTATTATTATTATTATTATTTTAAAGATTCTATTTATTTGACAGAGAGAAACACAGCCAGAGAGGAAACACAAGCAGGGGGAGTGAGAGAGGGAGAAGCAGGCTTCTGGCTGAGCAGGGAGCCCGATGTGGGACTCGATCCTGGGTCTCCGGATCATGACCTGAGCCGAAGGCAGTCGCTTAACCAACTGAGCCACCCAGGCGCCCCCAGCTTCTTTTTTATTATTTTATTTTATTTATTTATTTGTTTGTTTGTTTATTTATTTATTTATTTTTAAGATTTTATTTATTTGACAGAGAGAAACACCGCGAGAGAGGGAACACAAGCAGGGGGAGTGAGAGAGGGAGAAGCAGACTTCCCGCCGAGCAGGGAGCCCGATGTGGGGCTTGATCCCTGGTCTCCGGGATCATGACCTGAGCTGAAGGCAGTCGTGCAACCAACTGAGCCACCCAGGCGCCCCCCAGCTTTATTTTAGACTTGCAATATTTACAGCTTGCTGAAAGTTTTGTCTAGCAACTACTTAAAATGTGTTAGGTAGGGTACAGAGTCCTTGAAATTGTTTTAGGGCATGGATGAACAAAAAGAGTTTAACACCTGATTGTACAAATCATCCATAATGATTTAAAAACAAGATTTCAGATGAGGCCTATACCCTATAGACCTGGGATGGGGTTTGTTGACAGACAGCATTGTTGCCAAGACCACAGGAGTGTGGACTCATCTCTGACAGAGGGTGGGGCCTGGGGCGGGGGGAGGAGGGATGATGGAACTTGCAGAGCTTAGTCTGAGAACTTCAGAACTGGAGTCCTCACTCTGGCTGCCATCTCTGGATGCAGGTGGAATGTTAGGCTAGGACCAGGAGACTAAAGAGTAAAGATGGCTTCATGGGGTAAATGTCGGGGATTTTAGAAATTTTCATTCATGTGGTTCCTCCTAGTTTCCCTTCTGGGTTTGATGCCCACAGCAATTACTCATCTTACCAATGCTCCCCGTGTAGCTTGTCTTCCTTTCCTTTCTCACTTTTCCCACTGCCCCATCTCTGCTTCCTGAGATCATCTCCCCACCCAAAAAACAAAAAACAAAAAAACAAAACCTGCAACCAAATTCTGTCTCAGCGTCTGCCTTTAGGGGCATCCAAACCAAGATGTGCACCGTAAGTTACTTTCTTCAGTAAAATACATTCAATTTCAATTCAGTTTAGCTTGCGTTTATTGGGCACATGTTAGGATGGCTTTTGGGACACCTGATAGCTATTGATTGATTAATTAGGATGGAATTTCTGCCAGTATCATCTGATCTTTCTACTGCATGTTCGGAAAGAGATTTGGAAAAAAACTGACCTTAAATGAATTAATCTTAAAAAGAGATGGTATCTGGAGTGAGAAGCAGATCTGTCAAAGGCAAATGCAAATGACATAAGAAAAGTTGAATATATGGTGGATTCTTTTGGAATAACTGTAATTTTTCAGTGAACATTTTTTCCTTCTTACGAAATTTGCTGCTGCTCCCTCATGGCAAGCGGGAACCATAAAAGAACCCAAGTGCAGTGTCTGGTTTTAAAACAACAGTTAAGCTTTATTTATAAAGGCAAGTAAGAATCATGTTCTATTCTGGAGTTAATAGGAAATAAGCAAGATTTTCCCCTTAACTTTCATTGTGGCTCATACAAATGCTGGTAATGTAATTATGTAAATGTGTGGCTGAGGTTTGGAAAGCTGCCTTTATTATTTAACTGTAAAGTTATAAAATGTCTAATTTGCATATTACATTTTTTTTCTGCAGTGGTCTAAAGTTTATAAACAAGGCTCTATGCTTTTTTTAAGAGAAGGATTTCAAACAAGGCTTCTGGCAGTGAGAATGTAGAAACTTACCCAGTATTTGCTTTGAGTTTTGGACAGGGAGGCATGTTCATACCTACCAGTGCAGAAAACCACAGCTAGAGAGAAGTAGTAAGTGCGTTAGTAGCTTTTCTAAGTTATTAACATGTAGAGCCAGAGGGCTTGATAATTGTAAGCTTGGAGGCAAGAACCGAACTTCAAACTGAGCTTGACATCTTGGATGGTTCCTCTCTATGTGTGATGTTGAGCAAATGTGTCTCACTTCTGTGTCGGAAAAGATGGAGGTCACTTGAGGCACTCAGAATCATCACTAGTGCACTGGTGTCCATGGGTTTGCTTTTGTTCCTCAAAATTACTGAATAATTTCTATTACTTCGTTCCCTGTAGTATTGCAGGATTATAATAAGGAACAGACACGGATCAGGAAAAAAAAAAGACAGAATGGCAAGACAGTGCCAGCTGCTTATATCCATAGAAGTCTGAGCTGCAGAGAAGCTTAATTATACTCCGCTATTTAAAAATTACTTTGGGGGTCTTACTATGTGCTAGGCTCTGTGCTAGACACTTTACAAAGATGACCTCATTCCATCTCATTTGCATATTATTCTTCAAATGGAAAAAAGTCATCTAAAGAATTTCAGATGACTTTTGAAAAAAAACAAAACAAAACAAATAAGCAATTTTATACAGGTAGCCTGGGCGGATTTGTTTTACAAATCCTTATTCCATTCACTTTTGCAGTTTTCTCTTTTCCAGCATCCTCCATTCCTGTTAACTTAGCTTCTTATTTACTTAGAAAAGCTGAGTTCATCTGAAACTGTGGGACTTCACTGTACATTACCATTTTAATTTTTACTAAAAACTAACCCTAAACGCCTCCTATTTTTAATTTTTTTAGTATTCGTTTTTATTATTTTTACTATTCTCTTTTTACTATTTCTCATTACTTTTGGCCTTTGTTTTTATACTGGTTCTAGACTGAAGACAAAACAATATCTCTGAACTCATGATGCTTCAATTTTTTTCCTTTGAAAAATCTTGTTAAAAAACTTTTGAAAGTCAGTGATTGTCCTTTTTAAACCTGTTTGTTTAGATCTCCAGAGAACGCCACCAAAGATGTGTAGAGCATATTTTCTTTCTACCAATAAGTAATTTTTAATTCAAGGGTTTGGTAACCACATTAGGTAGCTATTTCTTTATATGTGCATGTGTGCATGTGCCATAACCATTGAGACTCTCGCCTGAATTACCTGGGTCAAATCTGGCTCAAACCTAGTGTGACCTTTGGCAAATCATCGAAATTTTCTTTGCCTTAGTCCTCTCATCTATAAAACTGGGGGAAATGGTAGTACGTATCTCCACATGTTCTTTATATTAATTAAATCAATACATGTAAGGTACGTGGACCAGTGCGTGGCTCAGAGTCAGTAGCACGGAAGTGTTAGCTATTATCCAGTAGTATGAATTCTTAGATCTCTGCTATTCGTTCTGGATCACCATCTAATATACACAATGCAGGCCATATCCACAATTTAAAATTTCTAGTAACCACATATAAAAAAATAAGAAATAAACAGATGAAATTAATTTTAATAATGCATTTCATTTAACCCACCTCATAAAATTTTTTTCTTATGTAATCAACATAAGTGTTATTTACAAGGTATTTTACAATATTCGTATCATACTCTGTCCTTGAAATCGGTGTTTACGTTACACTTTACAGCTCCTCTAAGTTTGGCCCAGCCACATTCCCAGTGCTCCAAGGCCACGTTTGGCTCAGGGGTACTCGACTGCACAGGGCAGATCTACATTATCAAACATTAATATGTAAATTCTGACCCAGTACCTCTTTTGCCACGGATAATTTATGTAACTTTGTTGCCAAACTATTTTAGCAATGCTATTAACCTTGGAATAGGGTTGGGCTTAAGAAATATTGAGAAGAATTAGAAGTTTATCTCCGACAGTCAAGATCTAAGGGTGGAGCCCACCCAAAACTCCCTCCAGGCCACATTACTGTATATTCTGCAGCCTATTGCACCAGGACCCAATGTGATGAAGCTCTAGTTGATTTTTATTATTCATGGTAGTTACTGTTTTTATTAAGTCTCTGCACACCACCAAATTAGCAATTATAAAGCCTTGTTCCTAGGAGCAATACAGATTTACATTCCTGTGAGGCTGTGATCACAGTATTTTCAACAAACAATTAATACATAATCTCGTTTTATTCCTTTCTGTTTAAAGACATCTTATTTACCATATACTATTGATTCATTAACACCGATGTCATGGAAAATGCAGCAGCAGTCATTCCTGAATGAAGCTTCTTCAAAATAAATGCCAGAGAGCACTTCAGCACAGTGCTTGGGGGGTATTTTAAACAGTGAGATCACCAACCCAAAGCATAAAAGTGAAAAGAAACCATAGCAGTGAATGGACTGCAGAAAGGACATTTGTTTTTCCAGTATGAGAGCTAGACCAGAAGACAGAGCTTTGCCTTGTTTGACCCCGGCTTGGAATGTTGCATTCGATGGCTCAAAATTTTCGTCACTTTGTGTATATCTGTAAATGACGAGGAAATCTCCATGAGTATTGATTTTGGGGTTGCAAATACATTTTAATGAGTAGGCAAATCTGGGAATAATGAAGATAGGCTGTATTCTTTTTTGACGGCATTTTCATTTTCAGTGGTGCTTCCAGTGTATGTGGGTGGGCAGTTGGGAAGCCACTGGGTTCCTTCAGACTTCATCACATGGATGATTGCTCATACACAGTGAACTGCCTACTCCCATTCCTCAGGGAAGGAGCAGCCAAGTGGGTGTACTCTGGGGGCTTGGTTGGGCATTGTCAAATACAAGCAGAAAGAGCCAGAGATTGAGCAAGTTTGCACCTTGGGAAAAGGTAAATGCAAAAGAACTTAAAACAGTGATCCTCAAATGCAATGTACCAGCAGGGATGGGAGATAAGGTCAGCAGATGGGGAGCCCATAAGAGGAAGCAGTAACTGAGACCACACACCAGCCAAGAATGGGTTGAAAAGGCCAGAACTCTTGGGTGAGCACAGCTGCGGTGTCCAGAGTTGTCTGTTTTTGGGAACTGTCTGTATGGGGCATAAGTAGATTTCTCTGGAATAAAGGGACAGGGTTGTGGGCCAGCACAGTACCTTGGCTCACGCTTGAGCTCACTGCACACAATCAGCAACAGATTATGCAAGAATTATTGGTATTTTCATCTCCTTTTCTGTCTCGTCATTAATCAAGTTGACCTGATTTTTGGAATTCACTGGGACCTCCCTTTGTCTCTCTCTTCAAACCACTTTTTGTTTAAAACAAATGAAAGTGTATTTATATGCTGTAAATGATTCTTATTTCACGAGGAAAACAGCACCACATTTAACATACAGAGTAATCCTGTTCTTATACAAATTTATCCATTAAACTGAACTCTCTGAGTAAATCATTCTCAAATATTTTCCTTTTTGAAATATTGTGTTTGGCCTTCTGTGTGTTACCCAGTGCCATGTCACAATAGATGGTCTTAAGCACATTTGTTCTTTTAGTAGGAATATTATCTGGTTCCGCTTTCCAAACTGGGACTGATTTTTCCTTTTTTCTTTCAGTCTCTTCTCATGGTTTTTTCCTGCCCTATTCCAAAACACTCTCCACACCCTACCTGTACAGGAAAATGTATTTATATTTTGAACAAAAATAAAAAGTGCTAATGCATTTTCCCATATTATTGCAGCTTGCCAAAAATCAAGGGAGAACATAGGCAAAGAATAGGAAAAATATGTCTGGAATGACATAATAAGGTACAATTGGAAGCTAAATAATCAAATTGGAAAAGGATACTAAGAAGTCAATCAATAAATTAGAATTGGAATTTGAGAAAGATTAGAAAAATTTATCGTTAAAGTAGAAAACCATTTTTATTGATGAGACATTAAGATGATGATATAACAAAATTTTGAACAGTTTGAACTCTTAATACTAATGCAACTCCATAAATGTCATCTGTTATTTTGCCCTGGGGTATAGTCTGGCATCAGGACGTAAGCCCAGGTCAGATGGACTTGGGTGTAATTCCCAGGCCCATCACTGCTGACTGCACAAGTTATTTAAGGGTACTTCACTTTTAGTTTTCTTTCCTATCTATATAATTGGCCTAAATAGATAATGCATCTAAAGTGATCAACAAGATAATGTGAGACAAGTGAATTTAACACTCATATATTTTTTTTTTAAAAAGACATGTATCTCTTGGGGCGCCTGGGTGGCTCAGTTGGTTAGGCGACTGCCTTCGGCTCAGGTCATGATCCCGGAGACCCGGGATCGAGCCCCACATCAGGCTCGCTGCTCGGCGGGAAGCCTGCTTCTCCCTCTCTCACTCCCCCTGCTTGTGTTCCCTCTCTCGCTGTGTTTCTCTCTGTCAAATAAATAAAATCTTTAAAAAAAAAAAAAAAAAGATTGTTTAAAAAAAAAAAAATAAAAAGACATGTATCTCTTAAGCTCCTGCAGTGTGTGATCTTTATAGAGCTTATGATAAGAAGAAGGAGGCAGACAAATTAGCACACAGGTGGATAATGGCAGATGGAGAAGGAAAAATGCGGAATATTGGGAGATTATCAAGCGCAAAGATCTGACTTGATCTGGGGAACCAAGAGA
>PITA01024066.1:0-26948 GCA_004023965.1 Spilogale gracilis
CATGCTCTTACTCTTTTCCTCCCTAAGAAAAGTCAAACACTGGGGTTTTTTTCCTGCTCATTCCTGGGAGTAGGGACTCTGGCAAGTGACTATGTGCTAATCCACTAAAAAACTAGTTTTTAGATTTCTCACATAGGAAATTGGTCTGTGTATTGTTGTTCAGTGTCTCTGTGGGAGAAGGTAGGTTTGGGGCCTCCTAGTCTACCATCTTGCTCTAACAGAACTCAGTTTTATTTATTTTTCAATTCCCCCCATTCAGTCTGTGACTCCCAAGGGAACTGACTCCACCCACCATCCTCAGGAGTGGTGTCCTTATCCTCCAAGGAGTCTTTAATAAGATACTTAGTTAACTGAATCCATCAAAACTAAAGTCCACCCTGAGCTTTGGATTTCATGCAGTGTGGATCATTCTTCCATAAGTTTGAGTCATGTTTTCTGATTCCTGCAGACCAAAGCATATGGAATGGATTGGAATATGTCAATATCTCTAAAGCTCAGTTATCTAATCTGTAAGGTACTTGTCATGATTAAATGTGACAAGATTTTTAAAGATTCTATCAGCTTACACATTCAGTTCTCAGTAAGTATTAGCATGCTCTTCTTTTTTGTATGATGAAACTCATTCTTTCTTTCTCCACATACCTTTAGACTTATCAAGGAAAGCGCTTTCTGTTTCTTGTTTGCTAAGATAGCAACAAATCTCACATGGCTCCCAGAAGGAAAGAGTGCAATTTCTCTGATAGAAAAAAAAAAAAGTGTGTTTTTTTCTCTTTTGTTTCCAGGAACAAGATTAGTATAAATCCCCTGTCAATTCCCAACCCTACACCTCAGCCCCACTTTTTTTTTAGCAGAATTTTAAGTCTGTATGTCTGAAAGAACTGTTTTTCACTATGTTATAAAAATTGGGGTATAGGATCTAAAGCTGACAGTTAGTGTTCCAAGTCTAAGAGAAGAAAAAATATTCTCCCAACAAACTCGACAGATTCTATTTAGGCAACAGTTTTTACATAAGAGTAAAAAAGAAAATGTACTAACATGGTAGGCACTGGACTAGATCCTGGGTTTTTGTCAGCCAAATATACATAATGTACAGAAATGCATAAATGCAAAAGCAGTGGAGATTTGAGGCCCCGCAGATTCCCAATTGTAGTATGAGGAATCAATTGGTTCAATAACTTCCACCCTGATATAAACTCCCACCCTTTTTCCTAGAGACCTTAGAGTGTCAATCAGATGGATACTATACCAGATAATAAGCTAGAAAAGATTTAAGCTGATGCAATTAAAGTTTAATATTTCATGCCCCCTTGTAAAAGATTAATGCCTTTATGAACTATATTGTCTATATGGTTTGTGGAGTCATTGGATAAATGACATTGCTACAAATGGTGCCCATTGTGTAACATAGAGAAGATTCTTAATTTTTTGTGTTGTCAGGCTGTGTTTATGACACTTTAAAACTTCTATACAGCTAGTGACAAATTGTAATTGAAGAGACAACTAGCTCTAATATAACTCTGCTATAGATTTTTGCTCTTAGAACACATTATCAAAGATATTTTTTCCCAACTTAATGCGCATCACTGTCCTTCACTTATGGAATTAGCTTCCTACAAAGTTGTTTTTATTTTTCCTACCTGCATTTTCTTTTTAAACAAGAGCTACACTTCCTTAAGCAGCTTCAATGTAGTATCCAGTCTGGGAATGCATGCTTTCAAATATCGATCATATTATCCTTCAATCCATCAATGTCCGTAGCTTCTAAAATGGACCAAAACCTCGGTGGAAAGGAAGCATACAAACCTAACCTAGAAAGATCTGGAAGAGCATGTCAACTGGATCCTCTCCACATATAACTGCTGCAAATAAGGTATTTTTTAAGTTCATTAACTCTAAGCCTGCTTAATCATGGTTTACAATGGTTCTTGTTCTTACCCTGCACATAAATAACTGCTCATGCATCTTCTAGATCTCTGATATTAGCCTTCAATTTAGGAGCAAAAAGTTATAATAGGTCAGTAGGTTAAGAATTAATATAGCTTAAACAATTTTATGTTAACTGAGATATTTATTAAATATTGTAGCACCAGGGCAACTGACTGGCTCAGTTGGTTAAGCATCTGTCTTTGGCTCAGGTCATGATCTCAGGGTCTTGGGACTGAGCCCTGCATCAAGCTCCATGTACATGGGGAGTGTGCTTCTCCCTCTGCCCCTCCCTCTTGCTTATGTGTGCCCATGCTTTCTCTCAAAAAAATAAACAAAATCAAAAGGAAGAAAGAAAGGAAGGAAGGAAGGAAGGAAGGAAGGAAGGAAGGAAGGAAGGAAGGAAAAAAGAAAGAAAGAAAGAAAGAAAGAAAGAAAGAAAGAAAGAAAGAAAGAAAGAAAGAAAGAAAAAGAAAGACTGCAGCTCCAGGCTAAATTGGGAAAAGAGTAATAAAGAAATTATGAGGCATAGGTCTTACCTTAGGATTTAGTTGAGAAGGAAAATAATTTTTTTATATATATGTGTATGTATATATCTTTTATAGGGAGAGTTTTATAGAGTTATAGTTATGTATTATTATGTAGTTATATATAATTACATAGCATATATAGTTACATAATTATATATTATTTATATATTATATAACATACTTTTAAATGTGCCTAATATACATGTAGTATTATATTTACATATATGTTTATTAGATAATGCATATACATATATTACATATATATTATTACATATATATCTATATGTGTACAATTATATGTTTACATTTATATGTATACATTGCTCATTTATATTTAATATTCATTTATTATGTAATATACATTTATTGTCTATAATAATATACTTATATGATAAGGCACCAAAATCTAGTTGTTTTACTCATTCACTCAACAACCATTTGTGGAGTAGAAAAGAGGTTGACAATTTTTTTCTGTAAAGGGCCAAATAGTACATATTTTAAACTCGGAGAGCCCATACTGTCTCTGTTTAGTTCTACAATACACAAATGAATGGGTGTGGCTGTGTTCCAACAAAAGATTTTCCTTTAACCAACAAGACTCTCTGACGTAGCCTCTATTTGCCTGCTATCATTATTGAATCCTCATTTGCTCATGGAAACAAGGACTCATTGTTTGTGGCTATCACCACAAGGTTTAGTACTTCCTTCTACCCAGAATTCTATTTCTACAGATAGCTGTATGACTTATTTCCTCACATCCTTCAAATCCCTGCTCAAATATGACTTTCTGAATCAGGCTTTTCTTACCATGTTATTTACTACCATGGTATGTAATGTTGAGTCCTCCTCACGACCTTATCCAAAAACCTATATTTTGCTCCATGGCACTGATTTAGCTCAGTGGTTAGGAAGGGCATAGATAGACTCTGGAGCAAAAATGTCTAGGTTGAATTCTGGTTCTTTTACTATTGACTATATGATTTTGGGTGAATTATTTAATCTCTTTAAAACTCATTTTCCCTCATCCATAAAATGAGCATACCAACAGTATGTAACTCATGGGAGTGTTTGAAATGATTAATTAATATATAGTTAGTGTAATGCATATAAAATGTCAAACTATTGAACTGAATGAAATTTCTAAAATAAAAAATAAAAAGAAATAACCAACAGAAGGCAGGGAAGCAGGGAAAAAAGAAAATATGAAAAGCAGAAAACAAATAAATTGCAAAAACAAATCCATATAATTAACCATTAATTATAATCATTAGCTCCAAAATATATAAATGGCTTAAATTCACCTGTTGAAAAAAAAAAAAAAAACAGATTGTTGGGTTAGATTTTTGAAAGGAATGCACCTCTATGATACTGACAAAAAAAACCCCACCCAGAACATGCACACATATACATACACATACTTATACATACATGTATACATACAGATGGCACATAAAATGATGGGAGAAAATAAAAACTAACCAAAAGAAAGCCAAACAGCTATGTTAACTTCAGACAAAATATAAGTTAAGACAAAATCCCTTAGAAGAGGGGAGGAGCAAGATGGTGGAGGAGTAGGAGACCTAGATATCATCAGGTCCGAGGAGTGCATCTAGATGGCTATCAAACCAGACAGAGCACCTACAAACTCAACAGGAGATCAAAGAGAAGAATAGCAATTCTAGGAACAGAAAAATAACCACTTTCTGGAAGGTAGGATGTGTGGAGAAGTGAATGCAAGGTGACATTTGGGAAGACTCCCGGCCAGCAGAAGAATAGCAGAGTACAAAATCAGAACATTTAGAAGTCTGCTCCACTGAGGTACATTGCCCCAGAGACTAAGTGGGGGATGGAACCCTAGTGGGGACAGTGTGGTCTCAGGACCTGTGGGGTCACAGAAGGACCAGGGGTATCTGACTATAGCAGAGCTCCCAGGTATTGGAGTGAGAAAGCCAACTGTAAAGATGGAGCTGTGGAGTGGGCTCTCAGTTTGGTGTTACTTTAAACCGTGATTCGAGGGGCAGTTGAGCCACTGCTCTTTGAGCAGGGACTCCACAAGTGGGGCATATCCAGGAAACTCCCTCCTTCCTCCACTAGAAGGAGCAGCATGAGAGTACGCTGTAGGTATCTGATGGGTTTGGAGACTCTAAACGTGACTGTGCTCCAGAGATAGGAACGCTGGGTCACAGGCTGGGTGAGTACAGAATGTGCCTGGAGACCAGGGAGACAGGCATGATTGATGCTTTTCTCTGAGAGCACAAGGAGGACTAGGGCCCTGAGCTCTCAGCTCCTCTGATCCAGAGACTGGGAGGCTGCCATCTTTAGTCCCATCCTCCAAAGCTGTATGGAAAATATTCAGGGAGAAAAAAGCTACCTAAAGGGAACCTGAGCGGTTAATTAGACTGGCCCCTGGCAAGGGCAGTGCAATTCCATCTTTGGCAAAGATATTTGACAATCAATACAACAGACCCCTCCCCTAGAAGATCAAGGAGAATATCCAGCCAAGACCAAGTTCACCAGTCAATGAGAACTGCAAAACTCCAGAACTAGGGAAATTCACCATATAGAATTCATGGCTTTTCCCCCATGATTCTTTAGTCTTTCAAAGTTAAATTTTTTAACTTTATTTTCTTCTTATTCTATTTTTTTAATTTTTTCTTTCTATTTTAACATTTTTTACTATTTTATCTTATTGATACCCTTATTAAAAAATCCTTTTTAAATTGTCATTGTTTTAGTCATATTCTATCCTTTCATTGTATTTAAGCTTACTTTTTGTATACATATAGATTTTTCTTTTTTTAAATAGAGTTTTACCCTTTTTCTCCCCAAAGATTTTATTTACTTATTTGGCAGACAGAAACATAGCTAGAGAGGGAACACAAGCCAGGGGAGTGGGAGAGGGAAAAGCAGGCTTCCCACCAAGCAGGGAGCTTGATTGGGGGCTTGATCCTGGCACTCCAGGATCAGGACCTTAGCCAAAGGCAGACACTTAATTACTGAGCCATCCAGGCACCCCTAGGATATTCTTTCTTTAAAATTTTGGGATACAGTTTCTTCTAATAGATCAAAATGTACATCACACGGCTTTGTTCTAGTCTCCAGCCTTATCACATTTTTTTCTTTTTTTTCTTTTTTCTTTTTTCAACCAACATTTTATCTTATCATTTCTTTTTTAGTATCTTTTTTAACTTTAATCTTTATAATCATATTATATCCCTTCATCTTGCATACCCTTATTTTTGTATACATATAAGTTTTTCTTTCTTTAAAATTTTGGGAGGAAGTTTCTTCTAACAGACCAAAATACACCCAAAATCAAGTGTGTGTGTCTCTGTTCTATTCACCAGTCTAATCATATATATATATATATATATATAGAGAGAGAGAGAGAGAGAGAGAGAGAGAGCTAGATATATAGAGATATATAGCTATAAAAATATATATAGATATAGATACAGATACAGATACAGATATAGATATAGATACAGATTTTTTTCCCCTTTCTTCTCCCCCTGGTCTCAGGTCTCTTATGATTTGGTCAGTATATATTTTTCTGGGGTCATTGTTACCCTTTTAGTATTTTGTTCTCTCATTTGTCTATTCTTACCTGGGATAAAATGACAAGGTGGAAAAACTCACCTCAAAAAAAAGAACAAGAGGCTGTACTGAGAGCTAGGGACATAATCACTAGAGACATTAGTATATGTCAGAACTAGAGTTCAGAATGACAATTGTCAAGGTGTTAGCTGGACTCAAGAAAAGCATGGAAGATACTACAGAATCCCTTTCTGGAGAAATAAAAGCACTAAAATCTAAACAAGTTGAAATCAAAAAAGCTATTAATGGGGTGCAATCAAAAAGGGAGGTCTTACTGCTAGAATAAATGAGGCAGAAGACAAAATTAGCATTATAGAAGACCAAATGATGGAAAATAAAAAAGCTGAGAAAAAAGGAGACAAACAGCTACTGGACCACAAGGGGAGAATTTGAGAGATAAGTGATATCATTAGATGAAACAGTGTTGGAATAATTGGGATTCCAGAAGAAGAAGAAAGAGAAAGGGGGGCAGAAGGTATATTGGAGCAAATTATAGCAAAGAATTTCTCTAATTTGGCAAAGGGATCAAGCATCAAAATCCAGGAGGCACAGAGAACCTCCCTCAAAATCAATAAAAATAAGTTCATACCCCATCACCTAATAGCAAAACTTACAAGTCTCAGTGACAAAGAGAAAATCCTGAAAGCAGCTTGGGAGAAGTCTGTAACATACAATGGCAGAAATATTACATTGGCAGCAGACCTATCCACAGAGACCTGGCCAGCCAAGAAGGACTGGAATTATGTATTCCCAGCACTAAAGGAGAAAAATATACAGCCAAGAATACTATATCCAGGTAGGTTGTCACTGAAAATAGAAGGAGTGATAAAAAGCTTCAAGGACAAACAAAACTAAAAGAAATTGCAAACACCAAACCAATCCTACAGGAAATATTGAAAAGTGTTCTCTAAGCAAAGAGAGAGCCTAAAAGTAACAGACCAGAAAGGAACAGAGACAATATACAGTAAAAGTCACCTTACCGGCAATATAATGGCACTAAATTCATATCTTTCAATAGTTATCCTGAATGTAAATGGGCTAAGTGCCCCAAATCAAAAGGCACAGGGTATCAGAATGGATAAAAAAAACAAAAACAAAAACAAGGCCCATCCATATGCTGTCTCTAAGAAACTCATTTTAGGCCCAAAGACACCACCAGATTTAAAGTCAGGGTGTGGAAAACAATTTACTATGCTAATAGACATCAAAAGAAAGCTTGACATCAAAAGAATCCTTCTATCAGAAAAAGTATATTTTAAGCCAAAGACTATAATAATAGATGAGGATGGACACTATATCATACTTAAAGGGTATATCCAACAAGAAGATCTAACAATTTTAAATATCTGTGCCCCTAACATGGGAACAACCAATTATATAAACCAATTAATAACTAAATCAAAGAAACACATTGATAATAGTATAATAATAGTATGGGACTTTAACACCCCCTCACTGAAAAGGACAGATCATCTAAGCAAAAGATCAACAAGGAAATAAAGGCTTTAAATGACACACTAGACCAGATGGACATCACAGATATATTCAGAACACCCTATCCCAAAGCAACAGAATACATTCTTCTCTAGTGCATATGGAACATTCTCCAGAATAGATCACATCCTGGGTCACAAATCATGTCTTTTTTTTTTTTTAAGATTTTATTTATTTATTTTATATATAGAGAGATCACAAGTAGGCAAAGAGGCAGACAGAGAGAGAGGAGGAAACAGGCTCCCTGCTGAGCAGAGAGCCCGATGCGGGCCTCGATCCCAGGACCTGGGATCATGACCTGAGCCGAAGGCAGAGGCTTTAACCCACTGAGCCACCCAGGCACCCACAAATCATGTTTTAACCAGTACCCAAAGATTGGAATCATTCCCTGCATATTTTCAGACCACAATGGTTCAAAACTAGAAGTTAACCACAAGAAGAAAGTTAGAAGGAACTCAAATACATGGATATTAAGAGTATCCTACTAAAGAATAAATGGGCCAACCAGAAAATTAAAGAATTAAAAATAACTCATGATAACAAATGAAAATGAAAATACAACTGTTCAAAACCTTTGGGACACAGCAAAGGCAGTCTTGAGAGAAAAGTATATAGCAATATAAGCCTTTTTCAAGAAATAAGAAAAGTCTTAAGTACACAACCTAACCCTACACCTAAAGGAGCTGGAGAAAGAACAGCAAAGAAAGCCGAAACCCAGCAGGACAAGAGAAATAATAAAGATTGAGCAGAAATCAATGAAATAGAAACCAGAGAACAGTAGAACAAATCAATGAAACTAGGATCTAGTTCTTTGAAAGAATTAATAAGATTGATAATCCCCTGGCCAGGCTTATCAAAAAGAAAAGAGAAAGCACCCAAATTCATTAAATCATGAATGAAAGGAGAGATCACAGCCAACACCAAAAAAATACAAACAATTATAAGAACATATTATGAGCAACTATACACCAGCAAATTTGATGATCTGAAAGAAATGGCTGCATTCCTAGAGACATATAAACTACCAAAACTGAACCAGGAAGAAATGGAAAACTTGAACACACCCATAACCAGTGAGAAGATTGAAGCAGTCGTCAAAAACCTTCCAACAAGGAAGAGCCCAGAGCCAAGTGACTTCTCATGGGAATTCCACCAAACATTTAAAGAAGAATTAATACCTATTCTCCTGAAACTGTTTCAAAAAAATAAAAATGGAAGGAAAACTTCCAAACTCATTTTATGAGGCCAGCATTGCCTTGATCCCAAAACCAGACAAGAACCCCCTCAAATAAGAGAATTAAAGACCAATATCTTTGATGAACCGGGATGCAAAAATTCTCACCAAAATACTAGCCAATAGGATCCAACAATACATTAAAAGGATTATTCACCACGACCAGCTGGGATTTATTCCTGGGATGCAAGGTTGGTTCAACATCCACAAATAAATGTGATACAACACGTCAATAAAAGAAAGAACAATAACAATATGATCCTCTCCACAGATGCTGAAAAAGCATTTGACAAAGTACAGCATCCTTTCTTGATCAAAATTCTTCACAGTGTAGGGATAGAGGGTACATACCTCAATATCATAAAAGTCATCTATGAAAAACCCACAGTGAATATCATTCTCAATGGGGAAACTAAGAGCTTTTCCCCTAAGGTCACAAACACAACAGGGCTATCCACTATCAACACTGCTATTCAACATAGTACTAGAAGTCCTAGCCTCAACAATCAGACAACAAAAAGAAATAAAAGGCATTTGAATCAACAAAAAAAGAAGTCAAACTCTCACTCTTTGCAGATGGTATGATACTTTATGTGGAAAACTCAAAAGACTCCGCTCCAAAACTGTTAGAACTCATACAGGAATTCAGTAAAGTATCAGGATATAAAATCAATGCACAGAAATCAGTTGCATTTCTATACACACAAGAGTAAGACAGAAGAAAGAGAAATTAAGGAGTTTATCGAATTTAAAATTATACCCCAAATCCTAAGGCACCTAGGAATAAACCTAACCAAAGAAGCAAAGAATCTGTACTCAGAAAACTATAAGGAACTCATGAAAGAAATTGAGGAAGACACAAAGAAATGGAAAAATGTTCCATGCTCATGGATTGGAAGAACAAATACTGTGAAAATGTCTAGGCTACCTAAAGCAATCTACACATTTAATGCAATCCCTATCAAAATACCATCAATGTTTTTAAAGGAAATGGAACAAATAATCCTAAAATTTATATGGAACCAGAAAAGACCCCAAATAGCAAGAGGAATGTTGAAAAAGAAAACCAAAGATGGCAGCATCGCAATTCCAGGCTTCAAGCTCTATTACAAAACTGTAATCATCAAGACAGTATGGTACTGGCACAAAAACAGGCACAGATCCATGGAACAGAATAGAGAGCCCATAGATGGTCCCTCAACTCTGGTCAACTCATTTTTGACAAAGCAGGAAAGAATGTCCAATGGAAAAAAGACAGTCTTTTCAACAAATGGTATTGGGGAAATTGGACAACCACATGCAGAAGAATGAAACTGGACCATTTCCCTACACCACACACAAAAATGGATTCAAAATGGTGGAAGACCTCAATGTGAGACAGGAATTCATCAAAATCTTTGAGGAGAACCCAGGCAATAACCTCTTTGACCTCAGCTGCTGCAACTTCTTCCTTGAAACATCACCAAAGCAAGGGAAGCAAAGGCAAAAATGAACTATTGGGACTTCATCAAGATAAAAAGTCTTTTGCACAGCAAAGGAAACACTAAACAAAACCAAAATACAGCTGGCAGAATGGGAGAAGATATTTTCAAATGATGTACCAGATAAAGGACTGGTATCTAAAATCTATAAAGAACTTATCAAACTCAACAACCAAAGAACAAATAATCCAATCAAGAAATGGGCAGAAGAAATGAAAAAACGTTTTTCCAAAGAAGGCATCCAAATGGCCAACAGACATATGAAAAAGTGCTCAACATCACTCAGAATCAGGGAAATACATATCAAAACCACAGTGAGATACCACCTCACACCAGTCAGAATAGCTAAAATTAACTAGTCAGGAAATGACAGATGTTGGCAAGGATACAGGGAAAGGGGAACCCTTCTTCACTGTTGGTGGGAATGCAGGCTGGTGCTGCCACTGTAGAAAACAGTATGGAGATTCCTCAAAAAGTTGAAAATAGAGCTACACTATGATCCAGCAATTGCACTACTGAGTATTTACCCTAAAGGTACAAATATAGTTATCCAAAGAGGCACATACACCCGAATGTTTATAGCAGCAATGTCCACAATAGCCAAACTATAGAAAGAACCTAGATGTCCATCAACAGATGAATGGATAAAGAAGTGGTATACATATGAAATGGAATATTATGTAGCTGTCAAAAAGAATAAAATCCTGCCATTTGCAACAACATGGATGGAACTGGAGGGTATTATGCTGAGAGAAATAAGTTAATCTGAGAAAGACAGTTATCATATGATCTCTCTGATATGAGGAATTTGAGAGGCAGGGCAGAGGGTTGTTGGGGGTAGGGAGGGAAAAAATGAAACAAGATGTGACCAGGGAGGGAGACAAACCATAAGAGACTCTTAATCTTAGGAAACAATCTGGGATTTCTAGGGGTTGTGGGGGAGGGATAAGGTGGCTGGATTATAGAAAAAAAATCCCTTAGAAGAGATAAAAAGATACATAAAAATAAAAGTACAATTGCATCAAAAGATATAACAATGATGAATGTGTATTTTTCAGTCTTAAGTCTGTTCAGGCTGCTATAACAAAATGCCACCAACTGGGTGGCTTATAAACAACATTTATTTCTCACAGTCTGGTGGCTAGAAGTCTGCAAGCAGGGTCCCAACATGGCTGGATAAAGGTCCTCTTCTAGGCTGAGGGCTTTTTCTGTATTTTTAGATGGCAGATGGAGCTAGGAAGGTCTATAGTGTATTTTTTATAAGGATACTAATCTTATTCATGAGGATCCACCTTCATGACTAAGCCCCAGTCAAAGGTGTCACCTCCTAATACTACCATATTGGATATGTTGGATTTCAGCCATGAATTGAGACAGGGAGAGACACAAACATTCAGACCCCAGTACCTAAGGTATACGTGCAAGAATTTTATTGTAGAACTATTTATAAATTTGTTATTTCTCAAAGGTAGAATCCAGGTGATCTTAATTTTTAAATTTTTAAAAAAGATTTTATCTATTTATTTGAGAGAGAGAAGTTGGGAGAGGAGCAGAGGGAGAGGGACAAACTAACTCTGCCCTGAGCCTGGAGCCCCACCTGAGACTGGATCCCACAACCCTGAGATGGTGGACCAAATCAAGAGTCTGTCACTTGGGCCAAAATCAAGAGTCTGTTGCTCAATTGACTGAGCCATTCAGGTGCCCCTAAATTTTTTTGTTAAAAATTTTTTTCCAATTG
Organism: Spilogale gracilis; assembly: GCA_004023965.1. NCBI lineage: Eukaryota > Metazoa > Chordata > Mammalia > Carnivora > Mephitidae > Spilogale > Spilogale gracilis. Next base: position 11,998 of record PITA01024066.1, read on the forward strand.
TATAAATGGACATTTTACATATAATTTTTAAAACCAGGAAAATATGTAACTTTAACTCAAACATTTACAGGGAAAGCACAGAAATTTTAATATGTATGCATCATGACATTAATATTAATTTTTATTTTCTGGAAGGAATGCTCATAGATGCCTGTAAAATAGCTATTGCCAATTGAATATCATTCACATTCAAATGTTTCTGTTTCTTGTTGCTTCTAACTTTAGTTCAGTATAGCAATTTTAGCTGTATACCAATAGTAGAAATTCGTCACATATTTATTGAGAACATAAATATTTATTAGCTTGTCTTATTTCCCTCCAGGGTAACCTCAATCTATATCACTATCCACCAACTTCATGCTCTCATTTTCCACACTTCAATTTTGTAGGGATGAGGGTGTATTATTTATGTTTTCATATATACATTCTAAACATGTGGGATGCTATGAAAACCTTCTGCTCCCATTATCACTCATTTAAATCATTTTGCAGAATGCCACAGGAGAAATGGTTTGAGAAGGAATAAAACAGATTTCAGTTGTTACATTTTAATGATGTAAGCAGAAATGTCTGGATTATTTTTCTTCAAATTCTATTATAAATGTCAATCTATTGTCATACTAAAGAGAAATTTTCTGCATCCATGTGTGGTTGTTTCTTAAATAGTCACCTCACCTCAAGCATTTGTCTACGTGTTCCCTCTGAATCTCTCTCTTTCTCTTTCTCATCCTCTTTCCCACCCCTCTTCTTAAGCCTTGAGGTAGGCTTGAACAAAGGGAAAGAGATAAGCATTAAATCATAGGTAAGATTGGAATTTTGATTTACACTCAATTTTATTTTTTAATGTCTGAAAATGAGTGAAAAGCTGTAAAATCATTTCCAAATGCTGAGAAAGGGTAGGAAAGATTGATCCTGGAGAATGTGTTTGAGTGGATGTGTTGGGGGAAGAAGCCTCTGCTTTCTAGCAGTACCCTCGTGAGTTCCATCCATATACAGAACAAATTAAAATTCATTTTAAGTTTTGGATTATTCATATCATCCCATTCCAGATTGTGCTCACTGGGCTCCGCACAGGTCTTTGTTTCACAAGTGCTTCCAAGTTAACATGATCTCCAAAAGTCTTTCCTATAGTCTTAAAATATCTAATCTTCACTTTTTCTGCACCAAAGGAGCTGCACTGCTATCTTCAAAATGCCAAAGTTCCACAGGAATCTGATGTTTCATGGAAAAGAATTCACTCTTACTTTAAGCTTTTTTACTAAGTCAATTCTTTCATGCATTGTTTCCCCTTCTTAGGATAAATTACAACTTGTAAAAATGGACTTTCATATAATTGTCCCACTAGTTCTCCAGAAATGTTCATATATGTCTGATTCCCAGGTAAGAATATAGTTTGAACTCAATTGGGAATTCCCACCATATTAGTCAAAATCGGTACCTCATCAAGTTATGTAAACTGTTGTTTGTTTGTTTTTTTTAGCAAAGGACTTACCAGAAATAGTTCAATGCACACTATAGCTAAAATTATAATTGGAAATAATTAAGCATTTATGTGAAATTTTAAGTATCCTGTACCATAGAATATATACCACAGATAATTATGATTTTTAGGTTTATATCTTTCTGGAAGTGATGTCAAAACACAGCTTTCAAAGAATGATATCATTTGTAACAATGTGGATGGAACTAGACAGTATTGTGCTAAGTGAAATAAGTCAGAGAAGACAAATACCATATTATTTCACTTGTATTATTTCACTTGAAACAAAGCAAATGAATGAGGGTGTGGAAGGGGAAGATTTGCAAACCAAGAAATGGACTCTTATAGAACTTGTATAGTTGTAACTTGTAACTCTTATATATATATATAACTTGTATACTCTTATAGTTCTTGTAGAGAACAAACTGATGGTTACCAGGAGGAGGTGGGCAGGGGGAGGAGTTAAATGGGTGATGGGGATTAAGGAGAGCACTTGTCTTGATGAGCACTGGGTGTTGTATGGAATTGTGGAATCACCGTCTTATACACGTGAAACTAATATCACACTGTATGTTAACTAACTAGAATTTAAATACAAATCTGGAAAAAGTAAAAACGACAACTCTCAAAAAATATCAATAACACTAATAGTCTTTCAATAACCACAATGACAAATACTCTTGCTATCTTTTGCTGACACTTCCTAATTAGTGTCACTAGCAACCAACAGATTTCTTCATTTTAAAACCTCCCACTCCATAGTTGTATGACAGGCACCCAAAAGGCCATTCTAGGCAATGTGTTGTCCCACATTATGCAGTGATAGGCAGAGGCATGACATTAGCATATAAACTACAACCGGGTTAGGTATGGAAATGGATAGAGTGCATGGTTAAAAATAATTCCAAATTGAAAACCTAGAACTATTTTTTCAAAGTACATAGCTGGTGACATCTGCATTGTAATGGAAAAGCTTGATTCTTCAGTTAATATTCAGCTTTTGACAATTGATTTCACTGTTCATCATTGATCCTCACATTTTAAAGAAACTTTTCTTTCTACTTATTTCATTATCTCTATTTATGGTCATCAAATCCCTCCAATAAATCTAAGTGCATACATTTATGTCAGAATATGCCTAATTGGGTATATTTATGTTTAACAGTGTGTGCAACAGTATAACAGCAATACCAGAAAAGACTGGTTTCCAAGTGTAACCTGTGAGGAATAAAGAGAAGGAGAAAATGGGGCATTTTAAGAATCTGCTATCTGATAAGATTGAAGTATCATCAATAAATTACCTCATTTAATCGCCATAAAATTACTAGTAGGTCCTCTTCTTGCCAATGAGGAAACTGACATCCAGAGAGGTGAGGTGCTTGCTAAAATGTACACCCTCATTAATTACAAAAATGATATACAAGCTTAAGTCCAATTACGAAGTTCTTATTCTTTAAATTATACAATTCCTCTTTTTGTGCTTATAATCAAATACAGTTGGGGATGTGTGCATTTGCCTGAAACCTTTTTTCTTTTAAAGACACCATAAATAGCAAATGTCTGCACATACACAGACTGTGTAATCACAAGTGCTGGGAACATCAGATAGACTGTTCCAAAACCTAAGTCTTAATCTAGCAACCAGACTTCACTGATGATTAGCAAAAATTAGGACAACTGAAGCATCATGTCCAGCATCAATATAACAGAGGCGAGGCTTCCAGCTGTCAGATCCAGATTCCTGAGTCCATTTCCCACACTGGAAAATGTTGAGGTTTCAGGATAATGAGTTAATTGAGGGCAAGTTCAATTAGTTTTAGAGTCTGTACACTTGGTATCATGTTACGTACATAACTCTGTTCTGTCTATATAACTAATGTTTATACTGTGGTCCATATATTGCAAGTTGTTTACAATAAACAGACTGAACAGGTATCTATTTCTAAATGTACCCCTAGGTCAGTAATCAGTACATGACAAAAGTGTAGCACCCCCATTTATCATCTAGCTAATAGATTCCTTTAGTCAATACTGGAGAGGACAGCAAATTATAATTAAAATGATGTTAGATTTTTTTTTGAAGATTTATTTATTTTTAGAGAGAGAGTGCAGGGGAGAGGGGCAGGAGGAGAGAGAGTCCCAAGCCAGCTCTGAGTGCAGACCCAATGCAGGGCTCTATCCCTGACCTGGAGACCAGCACCCAAGATGAAACCAAGAGTCAGAGGCCCACCCTGGTGTTAGATACCTTTGAGTAGGAAAGATAACAGGTATAGCAACTTTTTGTTAACTCTCTCTGCAGACTTTATTGTACAGAGATGAGCTATAATTCTATCTGGATCTTGAAAAACATGTAAAGACAAATATACTATTTTGATTTAAAATAAAGGATGGTTATTATTGTCTATATAATGTATATACAGATTTAGAGCAGCTCAGTGCATTTACGTATCACTTGTGGTAATATAAAGCTCTTTCAGAATTAAGACATTAAGTTGCTGAGTACTGTGCCTGGGACAGAACACCTGAGAATTTGCATAGAAAAAAAAAAGAGGTCCTGGAAAAGCTCTCAAAAGTATTCTTCCTTCTCAGTTATGTCAATTAAAGATTATTAAGTTTTCAAAACCTCTCTTTGGATCATCAATCATTCACATCTATGCATGAATTAATCAGTTAATTTTGATATGTTTCTTGCTACAGATTGGCATATTTCATAAAAGAAGAATAGAATAAGTAAACTAGGTGAACTTTGGTGAAAGAAAGGCCCAAGTTGGGTCTCAGAGAAAGCAATTTGACAGCAGCAACCAATTTGAGAAGAAAATGGGGAAATGCCAATACAGAATGGAAAAGAGAACCAGAACTCTCAACACAATTCCAGCATCCTAGCAATGCTGATAATGGCAAATCTTCATGATGTCCTCAAGACCACACCTTAAAATCAATATTCTGCTCTTCCATCGTATGTTGTCAATCCCTGTGTACAACACCTTCCACTGTCTCAGAGAAAGCAATTTGGCGCAGCAACCAATTTGAGAAGAAAATTGGGGAAATGCCAATACAGAATGGAAAAGAGAACCAGAACTCTCAACACAAATCCAGCATCCTAGCAATGCTGATAATGGCAAATCTTCATGATGTCCTCAAGACCACACCTTAAAATCAATATTCTGCTCTTCCACCGTATGTTGTCAATCCCTGTGTACAACACCTTCCACTCTGCCTGAAATAGTCTTGATGGCTAAGGAGTATTAGTTTTATAAAGGCAATACCTCTGTATAGAAATAGAGCCATTGGTGTGGGGAATGGGGAATGAATCTTGGAACACTGGAAAAAAAAATTTTAAGTAACAATAAAAAAAAAAGAACAACAACAACAAAAGAAATAGAGCCATTGAAGTTTCCTTTCAGACTATCTGTCTATTAGTAGTAAATAATGAGAGAGGTTGACTTAATATAAATGCAGTTTAAACTAGAGAAGATATTGTGTCTATAACTAAAACAAAATTTTGTGTACAATGAGAAAGGAAAAAAGTGAAAGAAAATTTTAAAAAAAGATCATGAAACTTACAAATATGGTGACTGAAATAAAAATTCAACTAGGAATTAGATGATAAGATGGAGATTAACTCCCAGAAATTAAAAGCGATTAAAAAGAGGTGAAAATGTCTCAAAAAAAAAAAGGTGAAAATGTGAGAGGAAAGATAAAAAAATAAAAAAAGATCATTTCATAACACAAACATGTAATCACTAGAGATTCTAGAAAGAAACAATAAAGAAAAAAGGGAAAGGGAGTTATTATTTAAGCAATAAAAAAACAAATATCCCAGAGTCGAAGTATAATAAAAGACCCTAGATTCAAAGGTGGACAGCACTGAAAGAAAAAAGGAAACATGACAAGAAAACATACCACACCAAGAATAAAAAGCACTTCCTAAAAGCTTCCTGAGGATGAAGTTGATCATTTGCAATGTAAATTCTGATCAATGGAGCATGATAGACAAAAAACAATTCCTTCAAAGTTTTGAGGAAAAACCTCTTCATTCTAGGAGCCCAAAATTAGGAGATTATCAATCCTTTTGATGATAAAATTGAGACATTTTCACACATGCAGAAATCCAAAAACTTCACATCCTCACATTTTTCTTTAGGATATTATTTAAGGCAATGCGGTCCAATCAACAAAGATCTCAGCCATGAAAATGTGCAGCAGTCACATTTCAAAAGTCAATCTTTCTATTATTTCTGCTTTTGGCGAGGGTGGGGTTGGGAGAGGTGACCAGAGGCTGTCTTTCTCTCTCCCAGATGATCTTGGAATGGTGATTCTAGCTCCTACTTTGTGGGTGAACTTTGATTATTTAAACCAACATACCAATTCCATTTTCCTTGCCAATAATTGGCTTAGGAGAGAGATGAAAGCAGAAGTCTGCACAATGGCTTCTAGGGAAGGTTGTGTTAATCCTGAAATAGAGAAATTAAAAAAAAAAAAAAAAACAACTCTGGATATGTCCATGGCCAATATGTGATACTTAGAATAATAGCAACCGTGTTGCCACATGGACAGCAATAAGAGAGTTGGACAAAGATGATATGCTAAAGATGGCAGAGCAGGAAGATGGAAAGTAAATTGTGATCTTATTTTTATTTTGTTGCTTAAGTAGACAACCCTGGAATTACCAAATCTCAGGTGTTCTTTGGCGTTAAGTGATTATTTCTGTAATCACTTAAGTCACCAGGGTGTGGTTTTCTGTTACTTGTTCAAATTATTCTACCGATACAAGATAAAGGTATGGGATTCAGGCAATTGTGGAATAAAGGATGGAAAATAAACAAAATCCCAAAATAATTGTGATGTAATACGTCTAGGTATTAAACAAGAACAACAAACATTCAGAAGAGAGTGTCTAGGGAAAAGTGGTTGTTAATAGAATTCTTGATTGGTAGGGAGATCACAAAATAAAAATACCAGAAATAGACTCTTACAGTGTCCTTTAACTATCCATAAAGAGGGGTTTTTTTTAGATTTCATAATCAAAAAATGTTTTCATTTGAGTTTAATATTTCTGGGAGAAGTAACAAGGATTCATTTAGTACTTACAGATAAGGCCTAAAGGAAAAATATGCTTTTAATTTAAAAAAAAAAGTAATTTTTGAAGGATAATGAAACCCAGAGGTTCTGATTTAATTGTAGGCCTAAAAGAAATATTATAGAAACAATTTCCTTTTAACTCCAAAATATAGGCAAACTTAAGACATTTCTCAGAGCCATTTGACTACTTACTGCCGATGTCTTTTTATGTTGTGACATCTGCTGTTGTGTTGTCAGTAGAGATTCCTATCGACTAATCTATGCCCAAACATTAAAGCATTTGGTGGAAATTCTCTGATTTGACTCTGATAAAGTAAATGACTTTGGAACAAAAAACCCTAATGAACTGTATATATTCAGAGTTGACATGCCTAATAATACCCTTTACTTCCACCAGTTACTAAATCAACTTTTTCAGTAAAAGATGGAGAACAGTGTAGAACATGACAGTAAATGAAGGAGATACAAATGAGATCATTTCAAGCTTTTAAAAACAGCAACAAAATCTACACAAAGTAGTTCATTCCTTTTAGAACCTTGCGTTAGGAACTTTCCCTTCCAGCAACAAGATAGAATAAGTATTACTTCACCCTTCTTGTAAATTGATGTATGCCAATTGATACATGAATCGAAATAATTTAGACATTGGTTTCCTCTTCTTCATAAAAACTAGAGAACAGGAAACAAAAGTAAGAGCATATCTAGGACAGAGAGTCATAAAGTTGAAACAGTAAAAGACTCACTCCTTTGGTCTATAGTGTCCATGTCCTCTGGCTCCTGATTGATCTGTCTGGATGTTCTACCTATTATCGAAAGTTGGGTATTGAAACCTTCTATTATTATTGTATTGTTGTCTATTTCTCCCTTCAACTCTGCCAATGTTTGCTTTATATATTTGGGTGTTTTGATATGGGTGCATATGCATTTATAATGCTATATCTTCCAGGGCATTGACTCTTTATCATTATATGATAAACATCTTTATCACCTTTGACAGTTTTAAGTCATTTTGTCTGATATGAATATGTACATGTAAATATTCTTTTTCAGGCTGTATGTGTCCTTAAATCTAAAGTGAGTCTCTTATAGGGGCACCTGGATGGTTCCGTGAGCTAAGCTTCCGATTCTCAGCTCAGGTCACAGCCCTGGGATCCTGAGATTGACGCTGAGTCCGGTGGGTTCCCTGATCAGTGGAGAGTCTGCTTCTCCCTCTCCCTCTGCACTTCCCCTCTGCTCAAGCTCAATCTCTCTCTCAAATAAATAACATCCTTTAAAAAAATTAAATTAAATTAAATTGAGTTTCTTATAGACAGCATTTAGTTGGATCTTTTTTCTTTTCTCTTTTTATTTAGTCAGCCACTCTGTAGCTCTTACTAGGGAGTTTAATCTATTTGCTTTTGACATGATTAAAGAATTACTATTGCCATTTTTTTCATATTTTTTGGTCTGTTTTGTAGTTCTTTTGTTCTTTACCTCTCTTCTATCTTCCTTTATGATTCATTGATTTTTTTTTAGTAATGTCCTTTGATGCCTTTGTCTTTTTGTGTGTATCTTCTATAAATATTTTTTGTCATTACCATGAAGTTTATATATCTTGTAGTTACAACAGTCTATTTTAAGCTGAAGCAATTTAACTTCAATTGCATACCAAAACTACACTTTTAGTTCTCTCACCCAATTCTTTGTTCTTGATGTTACCATTTACATCTTTTTATATTGTGTAATTATTAATAATTTTGTGTAGTTATAGTTTTATTCTTAATACTTCTGTCTTCTAACTTTTATATTATATTAAAAGTAATTTATGTACCACCTTTAGAGTTTTCCAGCACCCTAGTATTCTGTATTTGTCTCTCTAGCTACCTTTTTTGGTGATTTGTATAGTTTCATATACATTTGTGTTGCTGCTAAATATTCACTGTTTCAACCTAAAGCGCACTCTTTAGCATTTCTTAAATAACAGGTCTGGGAGTAGAGAATTCTTTCAGCTTTTTATTTGGGTAAAACTCATCTTTCCTTGATTTTCTAAAGACAGGTTTTCTGAATATAGTTTTCTTGCTTGCCAGTATTTTTTTTTTCCTTATCACACTTTGAATATAGCATCTCACTGTCTTCTAGCTTGCAAGCTTTCTTCTGAGAATCCATTCAGTCTTATGGGGGCTCTCTTTTACGTAATAAATCACTTTTCTTTTGCTGCTTTCAAAATTCTTTGACTTTCAACAGTTTGATTATAATGTGTATCCAGGCATATTTATTTAAAATTATTCTGTTCAGGGTTCTTTTTAGGCTTCACAAAACTGGATACCCATTTCCCTTCCAAGATTTGGGAAGTTTTCTGCCATTACTTCTTCAAATAAGCTTTCTGCTGCCTTTTCTCTTCCTCTTTTGTTTTTTTTTAAATTTTTATTTATTTATTTGACAGAGAGAAAGACCACAAGCAGGCAGAGAGGCAGGCAGAAAGAGAGAGCAGAGGAAACAGGCTCCCTGCTGAGCAGAGAGCCTGATGCGGGGCTCGATCCCAGGAGCCTGGGATCATGACCTGAGCAGAAGGCAGAGGCTTTAATCCACTGAGCCACCCAGGCACCCCAAAATAGAGCCTTTCCTTTCTTTCTTTTTCTTTTCTTTTTTTTTTTTTTTTAAGATTTTATTTATTTGACAGAGAGAAACACAGCCAGAGAGGGAACCCAAGCAGGGGGAGTGAGAGAGGGAGAAGCAGGCTTCCTGCTGAGCAGGGAGCCCGATGTGGGACTCGATCCTGGGTCTCCGGGATCATGACCTGAGCCGAAGGCAGTCACTTAACCAACTGAGCCACCCAGGAGCTCCTCTCTTCCTCTTTTCTTTCTGAGACTTCTATAATGTATATATTGGTTCTTCAGATGATGTCTCAGAAGTCCTGTGTGCTTTCTTCAACACTTTCCATTCTTTCTCTTTTTGTTTCTCTGGCTGGATAATTTCAAATGACTTTTCAGTTTACTAATTCTTTCTTCTAATAATCTGGTTTAATAATGAAGCCCTTTAGGTTTTTTTTAGTTCAATTATTACATTTTCAACTCCAGAATTTCAGTATGATTCCTTTTTGATAGTTTCAATATTTGTTGATATTCTTCTTTTGTTCATGTATCATTTTCCTGATTTCATTTAATTGCCTACTTGCTTTCTTTTATAACTCACTGAGCTTCTTTAGGACAATTATTTTTAACTCTCTGTCAGGCAATGAGTAGATCTCTAAATCTCCAAGGTCATTTACTGGAGATGTATTCTGTTATTTTGATTGTGTTATGTTTTTCTAATTTTTTTTCTAATCCCTGTAGCGTGGTGCCTACTTTTTAAAGAATAATCACGTCTCCTGGTTTTTATGAACTACTTTCTACAGAAAATTACTTTCTCCGATCAGCCAGCCCAGAGACTCTGGGATCCTCCTGTCATTTCTATACTCTCTTCTCTGCTCTTGTGTAATGCAGATTCCTAAGTAAAGGGGATTTACTGAGTTCCTTTTTCTCCCCCCACCCACCCACCCAGCAGCCCCTCTTGCTCCCTCTAGTGTCTGACTGCTCTGCTGGGCTGGGATGTGGGAGGCATACTCATTCCACTCCTCTCCCTCCTTCCCTGTGGAGAGAAGCCTCAAATTCTGTGCCTTCTCCCAATCTCCCAGAGCTCTAGTGGGTGCAGCAAGTCACCTGGTCCTTTTCCTTTGTTCCTAGCTGCTCCCACCAAACTGTGCAGGTTGTGTCCAGCTCTGGGTGAGGCGAAACCGAAACCAGCCCCTCAGGCAAAGCACTGAAAGGTTAGGATTAGTGGAAGTGTGCTGCAGACTCTCCCTTCTAGGAAAGACCCCCGGGTTCTATGTCTTCTCTTAGTCTCACAGATCTGTGCCAGCCAATATAAGTTGCTTGCTCTTTTTTTTGTTCTTAACTGAATGGACGCAGCTGAACTACATTAATTCTATCAATTCTTCAGGTGAAATGGAACAGAAGCTGGACCCTAGGGTAGTGCACCAAAAGACTTGGCTTTTGGAGGCATGCTTCATTCTCTCTATCCCAAGTACAGAGATGTGTCATCTTGGGGAGGGAGGGGCTGATGCAGGAAAAGTGAGATCACTCTTACCCATTTCAGCGTAGCTGTTCTCAGTTTTGTACTCATCTGAACTATGGCAATTTTTAAAAACTGGATTCTGGAGGGAGCCTGGGTGGCTCAGTTGGTTAAGCAACTGCCTTCGACTCAGGTCATAATCCCAGAGAGCCAGGATGGAACCCCACATGGGGCTGCCTGCTCGGCAGGAAGCCTGCTTCTCCCTCTCTCACTCCCCTTGCTTGTGTTCCTCTCCGTCAAATAAATAAAAATCTTTAAAAAAAAAAAAATAAAAACAACAGGAACTGGATTCTGGACTTCTCATAGCTATTTGGTTCATAAATATTGTTAAACTGTGTTTCTGTGGATGATGATGCCTGGGATTTTGTATTCTGCCATTTTTGTGGGATCCTTATTTCATGAACTCCTGCAAAGATACATTTTATAGTTTTTTAAGTTTCTCTAATTTCTTCAACTATAAAGACAAATAGAGTTATTTTAATATATCGTTAAAAGCCTAAAAACTGTAGTCAAATGCCCTATGATTTGCAGGGTACTCCCCCTTAGCTTCATTTAACTTAAATTTTGAGGCAAAATTTTAAATAGGAATATTGCTTAAATAATGGTTTTAACATTACAATAAGAGCTACTTAAAATTGGGAGGGGCAATACTAAATTTTGTTACCTAAATGCCTACCTTTATTTATCTACTATAGTTACTATTATATATTTAAAATATGATAACAAAACAGAAAGATTTACTGTTTTAAAGCTTAACTTGGAAACAGTAAATATCCAATGAGTGTCATCATCCAAACAATTCACTTGGGAAGGCTAAACCCATATGCCAATTGGGTTGCCACCATTTTTGGAAATCATCCTTTGAACTGTCCTTCCAGGAAACTTAGGAATCCATACTCATTGTCCTATAATTTCATATTTTATTTGTAAATGAAAGTTCTGCACTTTACTAAACATAAAATGAGACACAGAAAACTACTGTCAGTGTCTTAAGTGTAGAACGAACAGAGAGCACAGATGCCGTGGATAAATGTACAACTGACAGATGGAGAGCCATAGGTGGTCCCTGTTCCTGGGACAGTCCAAGGAACATATGGTATTTGTCTGTGTTTCTGAACAAGAATGAAAGGATGCTTATTTATTGTACATGAAATGATGATCCAGAAAGATATGAAAGGACAGAAAATCACCTTAAGAATGACATGGTGAGCAAACAATGAAGATAAGTAAATGTTATGTGCTACAAAAAGAAAGAGCACATTTTCTTTCTATTAAAAACACTATAGTCTAAAGAAGGCTGACCGAAAGCCCAAGTTAAAATATTGAAAAATATTTTGAGATGCTATGGATCCTAATCATTTTACTACCCAATAACACAAATACACATTTATGTCAAAATTATGGTATAACCCATTATATTTCAGAATGCCTTTTGCTTAGTATTTGAAAGCTCTCTGTCCTTTCATTCTCCTTTGGTTGCCTAAGTAACAAAAATTAATATGATAAACTAATTGGACCTAAGTTGGTAATGATGAATAATAGAGTTGAGTTATTTCTTCTTAAAATCTTTCCTGTACTAACGGTGAGAAAATAAGATACCTTTTCTTCGGCACCTGTGTGGTTCAGTCAAATAAGCTTCTTTCTTAATTTTGGTTCATGACCTCATGAGATTGAGCCCCACTTTGGGCTCCTTGCTGAGTGTGGAATCTGCTTAAGATTGTCTCTCGCCCTTCCCCCTGCCCCTCCCTTCTCCTCCCCTCCCAAACCAAAGAACTTGCACATATAATTGAAAGTTATTTCTCTAAGAAAACTTCACCTTGGAAAACTATAATATATATACTCATTTCAGGGAGGCTGTCAATAGTTGAAATGTATTTGATATTTCTTTTGAAATTGCCTATATATAAGATCTCAGACAAAAAAAATCATAACTTTACATTTTCATTATGATTTTCAGATTTTCAGACATATTCAGAAAGACAATAAAATATTTTTCTTGTCACTTTTGGAGTCAAACAAGATTTAGACATTTCCATTGAACCTAATTCTCCACCGGGCAGAAAAGCTAGAAATATAACACTGCTAAAGATTTCCATAAAAATTTGATGTAGATTCTGAGGATTCAGGCCTGAATTTTAATCTTGCATCTATATTTATAACCATGGGAATTTGGGTAAATATTACTTAAAATGTCCAAGTCTAAATTTCTCATCCATGAAATGATAGTGATAATATTGCTAATGTTTGAGGCAAAAATTGTGATGTCAGAAGAGGAAGGATAAGAAATAAATTTTATGCATTCTGTTTACTCAGAGCCTAACATAGTACAGGGTATACATTCAGTAGATGTTTACTGACTATATAAATGATAGTTTTATTTAAAAAAATGGTTACTTGGATAGAAGGGTTTGTACATTTTACTAAGATTATAGAAAGTTTTGATAAAAACAATTTGAGATTACTAAGAATCAGAAGTACAATTTGAAATAGGGAGTCAAGAAAGAATCTCACCGGAAAGATGGAATGTGTAAAGACCCAAAAGAGTTGAGGAGATGGATCATGAGGCTACCTTAAGGACAAGCATTCCAATAACAAAGCCCTATGGTGGGAGCACTTCAGGCCTGTTCATGGAACAACAGAGAAGTCAACATGGCAGGTGCAGTACAAAGAAAAGATAGCAAGAGATGAAGTCAAGGGTGCCTGGGTGGTTCAGTAGGTTAAAGCCTCTGCTTCTGGCTCAGGTCATGATCTCAGGATCCTGGGATCGAGGCCTGCATCAGGCTTACTGCTGAGCAGAGAGCCTGAGTCCTCCTCTCTCTCTGCCTACTTGTGATCTCTCTCTCTTTCAAATAAATAAATAAAATCTTAAAAAAAGAGAGAGAGAGAGAGAGAGATGAGGTAAAAAATATAACAGGGTAGCATGTTAAATAGGGCCATCTAGACCATTGCAAGGACTTCAGCATTTACCCTACATGAGATGGGAACTGTTGGAGTATTTTCAACAAAGGAGTGGTTTGAATTTTTTTCTAATGAGATCCTTCTTTGTATAAAGAAGGGATGGGGAAAAAAAATGAAGCCAATTAGGAGGTAATCCTACCAAGCCGGAGGCAAGATGATGGTGGTTTTTTATAGGGTTTTTAGAAACAGAAATGGTGAGAAATGGGTAGATGCTGAGTATATTTTGTTGATGGACTGTGTATGCTATAGACTAAATGTTTGTGTCCCTCTCTCATTAAATTTATATGTTAAAATCCTAACCTCGAGTGTGATGGTATTTGAAGGTGGGGACTTTAGGAGACAATTAGGTCATAAGGGTAGAGACATTAAACAATGCTACTGTTCATGTATGCTATATTTTCCAATTACAAACTTAAAAAAAAAGACATCTCAAGCCCTACCCCCAATGCGCACTCTCTCTCTCTCTCTCCCTCTCTCTCTCTCTCTCACACACACACACACACACACACACACACACTGGCTTGGTCCCCAAGGTCTGAGGAATTTTCAGATATGAGTGGGAGGTTAGAGCTAGTTGAAGAAATAAAATCAGCTTAACCTGGCTTTTTTTGACAAATACTATAGGAGAAAAGAGGAAGGGCAAATAGTGAGTTATACCTTACCCTAGTATAAATATTCTGAAGTACTGTAGTCTTCAATGGTAATTTTATTCATTAGACAAGAGTCACGGAATTCACTAAATGACTTTGCAGCACCTTCCCTCTCACCAAAATATGCAAGTGTAATTTAATTTTACTGTATCACTGAAATTGTCTCATTACTCAAGCTAAAATTTTACATAAACACTATCTCAAAACCAAGTGTGTAAGATAGAGTTCAGAAAGAAAATGAATAAAATAAAAGCCCCACAGAAAATTCCCACATCAGAAATACTAAAATTTTAGGTCTTAGCTGATGCCTGGATTCCTTGTTCTTTTTGTTTTTCAAATCCTACAGTCAATAATATTCCAAATATCCTCTCAGTAAATTCATTTTCTTTTAAATCTGTCAGAGATGCTTTGTGATCCTTACAACTAATGGACCTTGACTGATACAATTTAGTTTCATACACTATTATATAATTGAATGTATAGTCCTCCAAACTACTCCCTCTTATAACACCCTGTGAACATCTGATGTAGAAACAAATACTTTTCTACTAGAATCATAGGAAGAAGATAAGTCAATAGAAAACATACAAAATATTGTGTTGGTATTTATTCCGAAGGCTGCTATAACAAGTTACCATTAACTTAGGGACTTAAAACCATTTTAGTTTATTTTCTCATAGTTCTGGAGGACA